>MU843963.1:0-11776 GCA_030867255.1 Colletotrichum somersetense | reverse complement strand
TACTACTTAAAGGGTTATCTATTTTATCTCTACTAGTTATTCTATAGCTCTTTATTTTATCTTATTAGGCAGAATAAACTTATCTAGAGACAGTTTACTTCCTAATTCCTCTTCTAAGCTGCTTCCTTATACCTTAATAGTACCTTTAAGGGTTAGTTTATATTAGAACAATAGGTTATATTATCTCTTTAAGAGGTATAAAGAGATAAATATAACGATATATCTTATAGAAGCAAGAATATAAGATATAAGGGGTAGAGGTATAACTGATATAAGGATATATAACAGAGAGAATAAGTAGTAAAGAGAGTATAGTAGTTAGATTATTACTATAGAGATTGCTTGCTTGCTTTCTTGCTTGCTTGCTTTCTTTCTTGCTTAGAGATAAAAGAGATAGACCTAGAAACAGGAAGAATTCCAGCCCTTATATAATAATATACAGCTTACTAGAATATTCCATACTAACGTAAGCTGCTTATAAATCATAACAACTTATAATAACCCTAAGTTAGTTAAAGCAATAACCCTAACTTACTGTTAATAACCTAGATCCCTAAAGTAAGGAGTAGTAAAGCCAATCTTACTCCTCTAAAGAATCCTCTAGAACATTCTGTTAATTACGTAATCAGGTTGCTTACGTAATCAGTATATATATTAACCTACTAATTTAGTAGATTATATATATATATATATAATACGTAATATTCCTTATAATAAAGGAAATATAATATAAAGTAGAAGTATTAAGAGTTATTCTAACTCTTACTTCTAACAGTTTATAAACTATAAGTTATACTAGTAAAAAGCTTATCTTTATAGGCTTATTAGGACGTTTCTTTTTTAGTATTATAATTATTTAGGTAACTCTTTTAGTTATTTAAAGTAAGTCTATACCTCCTTTAGTTCTAATATACCTAATAAGTTTTAAGGTATCTTTAAAGCTTATAGGCTTATATTCTTTATAACTATAGCCCTATAGAGACCAGTATAGTTAGAGATAGGCTTAAGCTATATAGTTAAAGTTACTTTAATTTTATTCTCTATTATTAACTTACTATTAGACTTTTTTTATCTTTTACTATAGGTATTAAAGTGTTTAATTTAAGTTATATAGTACCTATTTATTATATTCTCTTAAGATATAATTAATAGCGTGATTAATATATAGTCTTAGTTTATATAGCTATTCCTTAAGTAAGTCCTTCTAGTAGTTATTAGGTATAATATTTCTTTTCTAGATATATTCTTATACTATAGCTAGAGGTTTTTTTTCTAGCTTCTAATTTCTATTATTATTTATTAGTTATTTCCTTATAATAATAATAGTCTTTATTAGTTATTTTAAATATTATTCTAACTTTATTTTACTATTTTAATAAATTATATAATTATTATTATAGCAGATAGTCTAGAAAAGTTATAAGTAAGGTGTCTTTTTTTATACTATGTTAGCTTATTTAGTTTTTTTTTAAAAGTGGTTTATATTAAATTTACTTAGGTTATTTATAATCCCTTATAAAATATCTTATCTTTTTATAGTTATAACACTTAATAGTCTTTATATTATATAGTAGTTACTTATCTTATTTCTTAGCTATACTAATATCTATAGGTCTAATGTAATACCTATATACTATACTATTATAGTTACTTTACTATAGTTACTTAGGTCTATACTTCCTACTAGTATTAGTACTAATCTAATTAGGCTATATAGCTTATTCTCTTTTTTCTAGCTTATATTTATATAGCCGGTTATTAATTATAATAGCTTTTTCTATAAACTTATAAAATTCTTTTAATCTATTATCTTAACTTAGCTTATCTTTAATATCTTCCTTAAGCCTTTAATAAAACTTAGCTATTAAGGCTTTATCTTTTTAGTCTAGTTTAAAGGTAATATACTAGAACTTAATAGTATACTTACTAGTTAACCCTCTCTAGATAAGGTTTATAAGTTTTTATTTTATAACCTATTCTTTATTTAGGCTGCTAAATATATCTCTAAGTTACTTTTTAAAGTTATTAAAGTCTCTAAACGTTTATTTTATAGCGTCGTTTTAATCCTTTAGATTATTATTAAGATAGTCTTATATAGTAGGTTTAAACTAATCTTAAGCGTTTTTCTTTAAAAATAAGGCTATATAGTAAACTTTTTTAGGTTTATTAGTAAAAAAGTGTTTATAGTACTTAAGGTAGGCTTTAGTTTAGGTAAGAAACCTCTAAAGGGTCTCTAAACTCCTATTATATAGTTCTAGATTAAGGTATTTAGCCTATAGGTATAAGGCAGGTTAAAAAGTAATAAGTTATATACTAAGCTAGTTATTTTCTAACTTATATTAGGTTATTATTATAAGCAGCTTTTAGTTAGTAGGTATAATAATAGCTTATATAATTAGTATAACTAAAACAGCTAGAGTGGCGGTTTAAAAAACGTTAGCAGTAGATATTATTCTATACTATTAGGTAAGTATTAAGGTTAACTTACTTAATAAAAGTAATTAAAGTATTATAGTTAGTTATCTAATAGTAAGGTTTCTACTAATAGTATAACTAGGGTTAATTAATACTTAGTAATAGTAATATTAGCTTATTAGTCTATTAATTACTTAGTAATTAGTTAGGTAGTTAATAGTTATAAAAAGAGCTTATATAGCTTTTTATTAATAAATTACTAAGTTAGATACTAAAAGGTATTTAGAGAATATATTATAAGTTAATTATTAAAAAGCTATAAAAGTCTATCTTTAAGTATGACGTATATATATAGTGAGTGGCCTATTATAGTAAGTGGCCTACTTCCTCCTACTTTCTACCTTTTTAACTTTTACACTAATATTCCTCTACGTATAAATATATAATCCTCTTTAATTAAAAGCCGTATTATCTTTACTATCTAAGCTATTAAAAAAGACCTAAAAATGTCTATATAAAAGGCAGCTATTATCTTTAAGGTCTCTTAAAGTTTACTTTATTACTGACGCGCTAGACGTATTATATAAGATAAAACGTATCTAAAATTAATAAAGATAATAAAAGTAGAGGAAGATATAATTCTTAAAAGGGTTATTAACTTAATTAATTAAGGGTTTTTTTTATAATAAGAAGACGTATAAAATATAGCTAACTGACTTCTAAATAAATATAACGTAATATATATTAGACCCTAATAGGTAAAACACTTTATATAATAATAACTATAATTAAAAATATAATTTTAATATTAGATTAACTATTAGAGGGCTTTAGCTAAAGACCTTATAATTATATAAGGCTAGTTTACACTTATATAAAATATAATTATAAAGTATAAAATAAAAGATTATAATATCTATAATTTTAATAAGACTAGGTTTTTAATAGGAATACTATTATATATAAAGGTTATTATAACCTTTAATTATAAAAAAAGGCCTTATATAAAACAGCTTAGTAATTAAGAATAGGTTTTTATTATTTAGGGTATATATATAGATAGTTAGGTAATACCTTTATATATTATTATAAAAAGTAAATATTACCTTCTCTCTTAATACTAAAATAGCTAATTTTTAGCTAACTAGTATATCTACTTAAGTAAAAATAAATAAATAATAAATAAAATTAGTCTAAATTAGTTAAATTATTTTTACTAATATATAAAGTCTTATATAAAAAGTACTTATTAACTTTTAATCCTTAATAGCTATAATAACTATAAATTAACTAAATTTAATAATTTCTATAAGAAATAAAAGATTATTACTTTATATATACCTTTCTATTTATTATATAAGCTTTAGCCTTTTAATATAGGTTATTTTAATCTATTAAAGTACTTATATAATAAAAAAATTAAAAAGATAATATAAATAAAGATTTTATATATTATAAATAATAACTTTTTTTTTACTTTTAAAGTAGTATTTTTTACTTTAATAAGGGAAAAAAATATATAAGCCAGCTTTAGATAGGCTAGTCTTATACCTTTTAACCTTAAAATTATTATTTCTTACCTAGATTTTAAGCTAAAGATACTAACACTTTTTAGCTTACTTTTAGGTAGTAATAGCTCTTAAGACCTAAAGACACTAACTATAGTAATTAAGGGCGTATAAAGCTTTAGTTCTTTTAAAAAAAAGATCTAGTAATATTAAGGTAGCTCTCTAACAGTAATATATAAGCTTATTAACTTCTAAGCTAAAAGTATTAGTAAGTTAGTATATAGGCTTACTTTTATTAAGGCTAAAAACCTTAGACTTTATATAAGGCAAGATATAC
The DNA here is from genome assembly GCA_030867255.1 of Colletotrichum somersetense. NCBI lineage: Eukaryota > Fungi > Ascomycota > Sordariomycetes > Glomerellales > Glomerellaceae > Colletotrichum > Colletotrichum somersetense. The sequence goes on along the minus strand of MU843963.1, from coordinate 7,516 downwards.
TAAGTAAGCACTAAAAGGCTAAAAAAACCTAACTATATCTTAAAAGGTCACTTAATATAGCTAAAGTAGAGGCGCTATAAGGAGAAAAAAAAGGTATTAAAGCTAAAGGTAAGATAATATCCTAAAAAGAGACTTATATAGAGGGTAGAAAACTAGGTATATAACGATATAGTAATTATAGAAAGACTAGTTATAATATATAAACCTATAAGGTAGTTTAGGATAGTAATAAAGAAGATAGTAATAAGTAGTTTTAATTAATTTTATATATTATAGCTTAATTAACTTATAAAAAAGGTAGAGAGGTAGAAGGAAGTAGGCTACTTACTATAATAGGCTACTTACTATATATATACGTTATCTAAGTTTATTCTATATATAAGTCCTAATCCTATTAGTATACTTAAGACTAATATCTAAATATTAGTCCTTTACTATAGACTGCTTTTAGCGTTATTAGTCTTTTATTTAGACTGCTTTTAGCGTTATTAGTCTTTTACTTAAGACTGCTTATTATTTATTAGTCCTTTTTATTATTATATAACTTACACTATAGTTCTTCCTAACCTAAAGATTTATTTTATCCTAACCTATTATTAGTGTTATATAAATACTGTACTGCCTGCTGGTTATTTAGTAGGGTAATATTGCTTATAACCTATTAGGTCGTAATATAAAGGAACTAGATACTAATTATAAGTGTTAATAATACTTATAACTATTAAGAATAACTATTAAGAATAACTATTAAGAATAATAGTTACTCTAGGGTACTCTTTTCTACTTAGTGTAATAAACTCTAAATCTCTATTACTTACCTAATAAGATAAGTAATACTAGGTTAAAAGCTTAAATTTAAAGTCCTTAAGTGTAAATAAGCTTAAAACAACTAATCAAAGATTAATCTATCCTCCTACTATATTTATAGTTAAGATAAAATCGGAATCTACATATCTGTTAACTTAAAAACCGGAATCTAGAATTCCCTTAACTATAAGTTAAGAAAAAACTAAATCTTAACTTAATATAGGTTTTATATTAGTTTCTAGTTAAACCTAGTGGATATTTATTAAAAAGGAGATATTAGCGACCTAAAGGAAAACTGGTTATATATAGGGTCCCTTTTTCCTCCCTTAAGGACTTAGAGATATTATTATTACTATTACTATTAAAAAATAATAAGACTACCTTTTAACCTATTTACCCTGTTTTACCTCTTTATTTCTCTTTTATTCTATTAGTCTTACACTAATAAACTTATACTAGTAAGCTTATTACTAAGCCTATATAAAGCCTAATCTATATTATTTTTAATACCTTTAGCCTAAAGATTATTTACTACCTAATACTTATAAGTATTAAATACTGTTAGGGTATCCTCCTGTAATAGGCTGGGCCTGTATAAGGCCTTGTTAGACCTCTCGACCTACTATAACCTTAACCAGGGTATTAAAGCCTATAGCGCTAAGCACCTAATAGCTTATACGGTATAGACCTAATTAGACTACCAGTTAGCTTATATTAGTAGATTTTATTTTCTTTCTTTTTATCTGAAGATACTTATATATAGTTGCTATAGCTAGTTATAATATACCTTACTTTAGACTATTATATTATCTTAAGATTAAATAAGTATTAGGATTCTTTAGACTAGATATATAGTCTGCTAGTAAGAATTAATTAGGTATACTATAGCTTAGGCCTTAATATAAGCTTTTATATTATACTAAACCTTAAGACGGCTATAGTAATATACTTATATAGCTTAGTTATAATTTAAGATAACCTACCCTAATTAAGATAAAGCTAAAAAAAATAGATAAAAAAGACTTAAATAGAATATAGTATATTAGGGATAATATAAATAGAAATAAAAAGTAACTAAAATACCTTATTATCTATAGAATTATAATAGCTAATTATAATAATAAGTTAATTAGCTACCTAACTATAGGAAATATAAACTATATAAGTAAGTAAATAGAAAGCTTAATAAAAGTAAAAAAAACTATTATAAAAAGCTTTTATTTAAATAAAGTGAAATACTACTATAATAATACCTATTAAGTTATTTATACTAGCTATTATAATAAGTATTTTAATACCTACCTCTAATTAGACTTAAAATACTATTACTAAATATAAAAAACACTAGATTTTTAACCTACTAAAGTTTAATAAAATATATAAAAAGTTCTAATAAAAATATCTTAAAATAATAAAAAAACTATATAAAAATAAAAAAGCTTTTAAATTAAACTTAATAGTATTTACTTATATTTACTTTTAACTAAAAAATACTATATAAGCTATAGTAAGTATTTACTATATTTAAAAAAGATTAAATAGGTTATATAACCTTAATTAGTTTATAGGTTATTTAAAAAGCTACTATAGAGACCTAAATATAAAAGCTAAAACACTTAACTATTTATAAACTATATAGTAAAAAAAAGTTTTATTTACTTTTTTTTAAATTTAAAAAAAAACTAGTTAAAAAAAGAGGTAGCTAATAAATAAATAATATAAAAATTAACTACCTAAAAGAAGCCTTAAATAATATAATATAAAACTTTATTATTAATATAATTAATAAGCTGACCTTATATATAGGGTATATATAAATACTTTTAACTATAAGCTTAAAGTTAGATAGCTAATCTTACTAAGCTTATTAGGAAAAATAATAATAGAGACTAATTAGCCTTAATTAGGTTAGGCCTAGGTCTCCTATAGCCTTTAAAAAAGATAAAATAGATTAAAAACCTATAAAGGTTATAAAGGCCTAGTTATCTAGAAGATAAAAAGATTAGGAATAATATTAGAAATATAAGAAATTTAAATACTATAGTTATAGTAAGAAAAAATACTTAAAAAGGGACTACCTAAAGAAATAAAAGCCTTTAAGAACTAATAAGCTAAAGCTAAAGGTTATACCTTTATTAGAAAGTTAAAACTGTTATTAAAAAATAATACTAACTTAAGCTTTAAAAAATAAAGTAATACTTATTTAAATTAGACTTTTAATAAGTTAAAAAAAAAATAACTTTTAATAAAAAGTATAACTAAAAAATAAAAATAAAAAAAAAGTAACAGCCTATTAAAAAAACTATAGATAATAAACCTTTTTTTTTAATATAGAAATTAACTAAACCTTTTATTTTTATACTTTAGTTAATTTTAAATATTTTATATATACTATTATAAGTTAAGCTTATATTAAAAAACTTTACTTATTATATATATAGATTAAGCCTTAAGTACTTAAGACTATAAATAAAGTAATCTTTAATATAATAATAGTTATTACTTATATAGAGATTAATATTAATAGATATAAAAAAGACTATTTTTTATTATTATTATCTTTAATTAGATTAAAAAAATTATTTTTAATAAGATTTAAATAGTAAAAAATAATATTATAATTTAACTAGCTAGAAGCTTTATATATATAAAAGTAGTAAATTATACTATTAAAAGTAGAAACCCTAAGGAAAATAACCTATATAATATATAATAACAGATAGGCTTAATCTTTATAGCCTTAACTAGATAAATAAGATAAAAAAAAAACCTTTAGACTATCTAAATCTTTACTACTAGCCTTACTAATATTAAGAAGGCTTTAGCACTTAAAAAAAAACCTAACGTTAAGACTTTACTTTTAAAAGAATACTATAGGTTTTTAAATATCTTTAATCCTAATTAGGCCGCTAAGCTACTGTTACGACCTAACAAGTTACAGGCGATGTTGCCCTACCAGACAACCCAGCAGTCGGCACAGCATTTATACAAGACTAACAATAGGTTAAGACAGGATAACTCCTTAGGTTAGGAAGAACTATAGTGTAAGTTACGTAATAATAAGAAGGACTGACAAACGATAAGCGGTCTACAGTAAAGGACTAATAACGCCAAAGACGGTCTATAGTAAAGGACCGATATTTAGAGATCAGTCTTAGGCATACCGACAGGATCAGGACTTATATATAGGATAGACTTAGACGCACTTAAAGACAGACTTCTATAGCTCTTTAGTAATTAACTTATAATATATTTTCTAAAATACCTTTTAGTATCTGACTTAGTTATTTATTAATAAGAAGCTATATAAGCTACCCCTTATAACTATTAACCACCTGACTGATCACTGAGTGATTAACAGACCAGCAAGCCAACATTACTGTTACTAAGTATCGACCTCAGCTATACTATTAGCAGAAACCCTACTGTCAGATATCTGACCGTAACAGCTACCTCCTTATTAAGAAGGAATTAACTATAAGATCCCCTTTAAGAAAAGCCCTAACGGTAAGACCCCTATAGTGCCTTAAGGACTACTATGTAAGATATCTAGAGAAAAGCTTATAGTTTTATAGAAAACTTTTATAAAATACCTAGATAAAAGATTTATTTAAGTAAGCAGCTTAATAGCTTTTACTTTTATTTTTATTATTAAAAAACTAGAAGGTAGACTAAGGTTTTATATAGACTATTAAGGTCTAAATACTATTATAAAAAAAGAAATATCTCCTACCTCTAATTAGTAAGACACTAAAAGCTATAGCCTAAGTAAGATAGTTAATAAAGCTAGATATAATTATAGCTTTCTATAAGATCTAGATTAAAAGAAAAAAAAATAAAAAATAGTATTTAAAATAAAATATAGACTTTTTAAACAGCTTATTACCTTTTTTAAATTAACTAAAGTATTAACTACTTTTTAGTAATATATTAACTATACTTTATAAAGTTATCTAGATAAGTTTTACTTTACTTATATTAATAATATATTAATCTATTTTAATAGATTATTAGCTAGCTATTAAAAGAAAGTTAAAAAGATCTTACTTAGGTTAAAAGAAATAAAACTATAGATTAATATTAATAAATATAACTTTAAGGCTAAAAGTATAAAATACTTTAGATTTCTTATTAAAGTAGGCTAAAAAATTAAAGTTAACCTTTAAAAAAGTAAAAACTATATAGCTATAAGAAACACTTAAAACAGTTAAAAGAATATAATCTTTTATAAGGTTTACTAACTATTATTAGCAGTTTATACTATAGTTTTTAACCTTAATAAGACTACTTATAGAACTAATAAAAAAAATACTACTTTTATTTAAAGTAAGAAGTATTAAAAAGCCTTTAAAGACCTTAAGATATATCTAATTAGTATATTAATACTTATATATTAGGATTCTAAATAAAAAATAGTCTTAAAATTAGATTTATCTAGATATATAGTAAAAAATACCTTATTACAGATTAGTAATAATAGACTATTATATTTAATAATATTTTTTTAAAAAAAAACCTTTTAGCTAAATATAATTACTTTATATATAATAAAAAGTTATTAATAATTATAAATATTTTAATAGTAAGATATAAAACTTTAAAGTATAAAAAGTTTACTATAGTAACTAATTACTTTAATCTAAAATACTTTATTAAAAATAAAAGCTTAATAAGTATTAGGTTTAATAGGTAGAAACACTTTTAAAATATAACTTTAAGATAAAGTATTATCTAGATAAGCTAGCTATTACGTTAGATACTTTTTTAAAAAAAAAGTAAGATATACTAGTAGATATTAAAAATAATAATCTAAAAAGATATAAAATCTAACTTTTTTAAAAACTATAAAAAAAAATTTAAATTAATAAAATAAGACTATTAAAACCTAATTAGGCTACTATAAAAATAAAAATAAGATTTATAAGTAATATAAATATAAATAAATAAAAAAGAAAATACTAGAAAAAATAAAGCCTTTAATTAACTTATTTAAAAAAGACCTATTATAAAGCCTATAGGATATAAAGTTATAAAATAATACTTATTACTACCTAATTAGAAAAACAGTAAGATAAAAAGTAAGGTAGCTACTTTTAAAATAAAGTTTACTAGTTATATTATTAAAATACTTACTAGATAATAACTAGTAGCTATATTAAAAAGATAAAATATAGGTTTTATACTATAAGCCCCTTAAGACTAAAATTATTTAGATAATATATAGCTTATTACTATTAGGGTATTTAGAAAAAGATATACTTAAGGCCTTAATTAGTTATACTTTTTACTATTTAGAGTTATTATAAGATATATAAAGGTTTATTAAAAACTATAATATATATAGTAGAATTAATATTTAAAGAGATAAAAAATAAAGACTTTTAAAGCTATTATTAATCTTATAATATATATAGGCTAAAATATTATTAGATTTTATAATAGACTTATTATTAACCTAAAGTAAAGACCTAACTAACCTTTTAGTTATTATAGACTACCAATTAAAAAATATAATCTTTAAACCTATAAAAAAGATTATATTAGAAATAATAGTAACTACTTTTATTACTAGCCTAATTAGATATTATAGATTACTAAAAGCTATTATTTTAGACTAAAGAATAGAATTAATAAGCTAGACCTAAAAGTGCCTCTACTAACACTATATAGTTTTAAGTAAAGGCTCTTAATAGTATATTACTTAAAAATAGATAATACTATTAAATAAGCTAATTAAGTAGTTAAGATATATTTATAGGTATTTTATATTTATACTTAAGATAACTAGAATAAATTATCTCTTATAGCTATAATAGCTATTAATAACCGTATAGTAACTTCTATAGAAATTAGCTTATTTTTTTTAAATTATAGATATAATATAGACCTAATTAAGGTAATAAAGACTTTTTAGATAAAAAGTAACACTTTTATTATAAAAGCTAAAAGTCTAATATAAAAGATTAAAGACACTATAGACTAAATATAGGCTATAATAGCTATAGTATAAAAAAATAAAAGTATTATATAAATATTTATTATTAGCTATTTAATTAGTTTAAGCCTAAAGATAAAGTATAGCTATAACTAACTAATATTAAGATGAACTAATTATTTAAAAAGCTTAACTAGACTTATATTAAATATATAGTCTTAAAGACTATTAGTTTTTACTTATACCGGCTAGATATACTGCTAGAGATATATAATATTTTTTATATATTACTTTTAAAGTATATAAGAAATAACTTATTTCTTTTATAATAGTAAAATAATAAACAGCCTATTATATTAAGACTTTAACCTAATTAGAAATATAAGGTCTAAAAAATACTAAAATTAAGGCCTAAAAGTAAAAAATAATAAGTCTTAATAAAATAGACTAACGTACATGCATAGCGAGCGAGCCAACATAGCGAGCAAGCCACCTCCTTATCGTACCTTAAAGGGTGGTTTTTTAACTATTTATTAAAAATTGAAATCTTAACTAAAATTAATATCACTTTCTATATAGCTTTTGATAAGAGTTAGAAAGTAGTATTAAATCTCTAGAAAATAGTCTCTCTCTTATTACTAAGATACTAACCCTACCTCTTATCGAGCACTTTAGATAAGGGATTTTAAAATACCTCTAGTATTATTAATACAATATTTTCTAGAGATTTAATACCGCCTTTTAACTCTTATCAAAAGCTATATAGAAAGTTAT
>MU843962.1:0-11789 GCA_030867255.1 Colletotrichum somersetense | reverse complement strand
CATTCCAACGAGGTGGATGGGCAATGACCAGAGGTCCTCCGCCGTGCTTCGCTGGCAAACCCAAGTCGCCGCCGGTGTTCCGCCGTGCACCGTTCCGTGGTAATCCAGCGACCAAAATGTCATCGACTTTCTGCTGTGCGAAAAATGCTCTCTCCTTGTGCGGTGGTGCGTTCGAGTCCCCGGATCCCCCCCCCCCCCTCCTCATAGATCCCCTTCGCACGAAGCCTGATTATATCCTCGTATCGACAGTTGAAGCGCCCCTGACCCGGTCCGCCCTTCGTATGGGGAGGAAAACGTGTGTCCCAGATCCCCTCTCGTATCGTACATCCACTAAAAAATGCCGTCGATCCGTGTGGCGTCCGCTTTTGTTGTTGATGATAAGAAAAATAAGAGAACCAGGGGGCCCAGATCCGTCACTGCTGATCCTCTCACTTCCTCCACCCCACGTTCCAAATAACATGAGCAATATCCCGGGCTGTATTAACTGTATCAATGACCCGGCCGATGATGCCTTCGTTGGAAGATGATTCCCCCTCTTCATATGGCATGAACATACCTGACGAGGTCCGACGCATGCCAGCTGGTTCGGCGTTCAGACTGTTGGTGGACGATGATCGTTGCAGTCCTGTTGATTTGTTGTTGTCGTCGCCGCTTCTCGTTGGCGACTGCCAGCCCATCGACGCCGCCTCCTCTTCCTCGTCCTCGTCGTCGAAAAAGAATTTCCCGGATCCCTTTGAGGGCCGAAGCGTCTCCTGAGAAGACGACGGGGATATGACGGGGCTTCGGTACGACGTGCTGTGCTTCATCGCCGTCTCCTGAGGTTCGGGTGTGTCTTCGCGGTACTTGAGCGTGGTGGACGGCAGCATGGCGATGGTCTTGCCCTCGGCGGCCGCCGCCGCGATTTTCGCCGACTTCTTCCTGAGGAGGGGCATCTTCTTCTTGGTGCGTGACCTCTTCATCATGACGGCGCCCTCGTCGGAATCGCTGTTGTCGTATCGCTCAGTGCCGGCCTCTTCGTCTTCGTCGTCGTCGCCCTTGATGTCGACCGCGATGCATTGAGACACCTGCTCGTTGAAGTGGATGTGTTTCTTCTCGCTGCTGGGCGAGATGATGCCCGAGGATGTGCTCGACGGGCACAGGTTGGAGCTGTCGCGGCTCAGCCTCCTCGATGAGAAGGGGAAAGTGACGTAGTCCGTCGTGGCACGTTCCAGAGTTGGCCGGGCCAGGCGTCTCCGCCCGTCCTTTTCTTGGGCCTGAACCGCCGCGGCCGCCTGCTTCAGCAGAGAAGAGGCCGACAGGGACCTCTGCAGCATGACTTCCGACATGCTCCTCTTCTTGAGGATGGGCTTCTTGTTGACAAACGAGTTGTTCTTGGTGAGCCTGGCGCTGTTTGGGTCCGTCGTGATGGGGTTCAAAGTGTTGGGACCGGTCTGTAACGGTCCGTAGAGCCAAGTCACGTCACAATCCTTAAGCCTGCCAATGGTCGGTCAGTCACGGGCCGTTTGGATGCAATAATGCCCACCTACCAGTTCAGCGTCTCCGGCGAGACGGTCTTCAGCTTGTTCTTCGCCTTCATCCAGGTCCTCCATGAAGCGTTCTCCAAGCGAGCCGCGTTGCTGTATTCCGATCTCCGGGACACGATGAACTTCCACGACGACCAAATGTCTTCCTCTTTCCAGTTGTGAGAAAGATAGTCGACGTGGCGCGAGGGTTGCGCGCGGACGGCCGTGTCGTCTTCTGCGTGTTCCACATCGAGGACGAACTCGGGTGTGTTTGGCCTGGAAGTGTCGCCCTCGGTGTCGTTGTCGACGGGCGAAACGGTGTACGAGTCGCCAGTCTTGGGACTCGTTGGCGGTTCCAGGTCTTCCGGGTGGTTGAAGTAATCCGACTCCTCGTAGTGGGGGAACACAAAGTGGTCGTTGGCGTGGACGGCGAGGTCTAGTGTGTCGTCGCAGTCGGAAGCGATCGAGACATTGCTCGCGGGGGTTGACGAGCAGGACAGATCGGTGGATTCCGCATGGGCGGTCCTGGGAGATGAGGGAGCAGACGAGGGCGCAGAGTCTGGATACGCCTTGGAGCCCATGAAGTTGTCGCTCATGTGGCTGGCCGAGGTTGTTGATGGGTTGAAGGCGGACTGTTTTGTGACAAACTTGGGTTGAGAATGTGAGCGTCGCAGGTTGGAGGAGGAGAAGTAGGTGTTCTCCTCGGACGATAAGACGACGGCCATTGTGAAAGCGTATAGGCGAATTGGGGGAACGTTAGTCCCTAATCGCCGCGACTCCGGTACAGAAGCAGACAGGTTCGGTCATAAAGCCTTTCGTTATCTGGGGGTGGAATCCTTGTGTGGGTATTGCAGCGGTTGCAGTTGTTGTTGTTGATGTAGTAGGTGGGAAAGTGAGAAGCGATAGACAGCAGCGTCGTGGATCGTGGACCAAGGAATCGGGATCGGAGCGGCAGCTGGGGGAGGGGGGGGGCTGTCTGTCTGTTTTGGAGGGATGACGGACGGTCCCCTTTTCTTATTCGTTCTACAGCAAGCCGTTGGCTGTACCGTGCAGGTTTTCGGTGGCTCGGGACCTAGCGCGGTGGCGTCCCCAAGAAACAAAGGCGGTGACTAGAGCGATTCGCGGGGATTCGCCAGTGCGAAAAGGCGGATAAGTGGTTTGGATCGGGTGCGGTATGGTACCGTGAGGTAGTATGTAGTATACCGGTAGCAACACACCTACGGCGCAGGTAGGTAGGTAGGTAGGTAGGTATTTGGGTAGATAGGACGGGCGAGGGACAGAAGGGCAGAACAGAAACTGGCTGGCTGGCTGGCTGGATGGATGGATGGCGGGCGCTGGCTTGGACTGACAAGAGATGCGTGCAGAGGTCAGTGACGACGGCCGAAGATGGACAATGGCAGAAACAGATATCGCAGCATTGGGAAACGCAGACGGTTATGAGCAGGTTGTATATATTGGCTCGGATCGGGGGGAGGGGGGAGGAGTGGAGAGGGAGAGAGAGAGAGGAAGAATAAGAAGGGCGTCCGAGAGGGGAGGGGATGGACGGGAGGGAAGGGTAGGTTGATGTATGGATGGCCTCGGTGTAGGGAGAGGAGAAGAGAATTTGTTCGACGGGCGAACAGACGGACAGGGTAGCAGAGGAGAAAAAGGTAAAAAAGCAAAATGCCGGGAAGGGAAGGATAGCAAATGGAGCCAGACAAACTGGAACGACAACCGGCGCGTTCGAGCCCAGAGGTCGATTGCAGGCAGGCAGGCAAAGTCTCGTTCTTTTGCCCGTATGGTGAAATCCCTTTTTGGGTGGATTAGGAGGAGAGAGGGAGTGGGAGGGACTGAGAGAGAGAGAGAGAGAGAGAGAGAGAGAGAGAGAGAGAGAGAGAGAGAGACACACACACGCATGTACACACGGCCAGGGCCAGAGACGACAGCAGCGCAAGACGGACAGGGGTGATGGGGGTTACAGACGAGGTACTACCAGAAACCGAGGGAGAGAGGGGGTGTGCGTGTGTGTGTGTGTGTGTGTGGAGGTCTAAGTCCGGAGCGGGAGGGGGTAGAATAGAATGCAGGTAAAGGTAGGGTAATGTATGTGCGAAGTACCTACACAGGCTACATGCCTACACTACTCCGTACATACGGAGTAATAGGTAGAGAGAGATGTCGAGTGAGGAGAGTGTAGGTACGCAGTACGTGTGCGTGAGAGGGGCGTGGGAGATGACGCTCCGGGGTGTGTGGGAGATACAGAGTTTTTTTTCCCTTTCCCTTTCCCTTTCCCTTTTGCCTTTGCGTCTTATTATTATTCGGGAAAGGCCTCGGTGGTGCAAGCAAGGGTGATGGTGGGCAAGGAGTCGAAGGGGGTGGCAGGGGGGGAGGGGAAAGGGAACCCAAGTTTGTGTGGAGAAGAACACGACCAAGCAAGACTGGGTTGGCTCGGGGTGGGCTGGAAGGGGTGGTGGAAGGCGAGAAAGTGAAAACGAGGTGATTCTGGACCTTGATGAGAGAGAGAGTTCTAAGCCAGACCAGACTGACTGATGACTGCGAGAGACTGCGGAGAGATGAATACTGCATACCTAGTTCTGGTAGACTATGGGTAATGGCTAGTAGTGGATGTAGATGGAGAGCGAGGCAGACTGGAGATTGATGTCCCGGGGATGAATGGATGGACCGATGTGATGTGGATTGCGAGACGCTGGGACGTGGACGTGGACTTGGACGTGAACATGAACATGAACATGAACCTTGGCTTTGCTGGGGAAGAGAGAGAGGGAGAGAGAGAGAGGAGGAACCGGACCGGACTGGACTGGACTCAGCAAGGAGAAAGCAGCAAGTGAAAACGTGCTGTTGCGTATGCGCAAAGGGTAGGTAGGTAGGTACTTTGCCATCGTCCGGCACGCCACCAGGTACTTGCACTGCCAAGTACACCGCGTACCAAGTAATGCGACGAGGGACAAGGCAGTCAACGCCTTGGGTACGTACCTTACGTAGGTAGGTAGGTAGGTAGGTTGGTGGGTACGTGCAGACGGCGTGGGGAGGTACGTACCTCGCCAAACTGTGAACTGTGATTGTAGGTACTCGGGGGGGGTGGGCGGTGCAGTGTGGTGTGGTGCGGTAAGTACCTAAATCGTAGGTAGGTATGTAGTAGGTAGTGTAGTGTAGTGCACCACACCGGTGTGGGCAGCTTGCTCTGCGTGGGATGGAACGAGTTGGGCGGTCGCAGCGTCCGTTTAGGTATTCAGAGGAAGATATCTGATGGGAGGCAGGGATGGATGGATGGATGGATGGATGCAAAGCATGGAGTGGAAATCCAAAAGCTGGAGTAAGGGTATCATGCAGACGAAACTCAACGGAAGACAAGTGCGAAGACCGAAAGAGAGCGAAAGAAAGAGAGTGATAGGAACAGAGAGACGGAGAGAGAGAGCGCGGGAGAGAGGGACAGGTGCGCAGTGTGTATACCAAGCTTGCGGTGCTGGGAGCTTGTCGTACATCGTGCTACTACGTAGACTAACTCGACCTGACGCAACGCAACGCAACGCAACGCAAAGAGCACAGCGCAGCGCAGCGCTACGCTATGCTTGCTATGCTTGCTATGCTATGTCGCGCTGTGCAAGCGTTTATCAAACCTGCAAGCCCCATGCCATGCACGCAGCCAACATGCAAGTGTGGCAGCTTGCAGCCAGACCGACAACCGGGGTGCGTGCAAGCAAGCGCGAGTGTATCGAAGGAGGGTGGGGTGGAGAGGTGAGGTGAGGCGAAGGAAAGAGAGGCTGTTGAAGGTGCAGACAGACGAGAGCAGACGTAGATAGACGGACAGAAAAAAAAACAAAAAAACACCGGTACCAACCTCGAATGCTATTTGTCCGATTTCATTTCTTTCTTGTCCACACCGACGCGGCAATGATGAGAGTGGACCACTCACGGCACGGTGAGCCCCGGGGAAAGGAAGCACGTTATATATCCATCTGTCTGCATGGACGTCTTTTCTTCCTGCTCGCTGCTGCGACTTGCCCATCCGCAGCCAGCCAGCCAGCTAGCTGGACTGGGCATGCAACAGCGAACACGGACAAGACACAAAACGGCCTGGCGGGTGCGGTTGAACGCAGCGAGCGTGCCCCCCGTCCTGCGTCGTCGTCGGCTGATTGGCCAAGCAAGCTTCGGCACCGTCGCCGAGATTTGAATGAGTTCGCAAGCAAAGTTCCCAGAAACTACGAGAGAGTCTAGAAGCCGTCGGCATGATGCGTCGTCCCTTTCTCTCCAGATTCAAGGGGAACAACGTCTCAGTCAGTGACGAGAGCATCTCTCGCGGACCCAAGGGAGGGAGAGAGAGAGAGAGAGAGCAGAGCAGAGCAGAGCCATCCATCTCAGGCACGGACGGATGCGAGGCAGAGATGGAGCAACTTGCGCGCCGTCGCCGACAAGGATGGACCAGAGACACGCGTGTACACCATCGTCCGGCCTAAGGAACTGAATGAGGTACGGCAACAATATACATTGTACCATGTATGCGACTTGACTTGACAGGCGTGAGAGCCAAGTCACCCCGGAGAGGCGGCAAAGACAACCTGCCGTCGATCCCCATAGACGCCAGCCGCTTTGTGTGTTTCGTCAGGAACCAGACGCAAGGAAGTGACTGCGTGGCTCCTCCAAGAGCTGGATAATGAACGCATTCCAGTGCTTCTCGCGACTGGCACACCGAGACGGGGGTTGGGAATGGGTGCTGATTGTCCGGGACTAACCTACTACTCGGTACTGCCAAAGTAAACCAAAAAAGATGCAGAAATGGAACAGTAGACCGTGTGCGTGCGAGAAAGCATGCCCGACCGGCACTGTATTTGCCCACACCGAGGAGAGCACGCGAAATGTCTCGCGCGAGGCGTTCTGGGGAAGTGGAGGTTGCCATCCACAGAATGAATGCTATGCACTTCCAGCACACATTGTCGGCTGTATGTATTCGTAAATTGGGTGGCGAGATGATGTAGCATGCCCCCCTCGTCAGTGCCATCACGTACCTGGATATCAGTGATGGAATGCCGGCTCGAGGCCAACCCCCACCCCAGCGATCTTTGGGTCACTTGATCTCTGATCTCTAGCCGTATACGGACCACAAATGCCGTCGAGATGATACGCGTTCCTGGTCTGAAGAAGCCATCCATGGGCCGCTGCGTCGAGGCTGCCGTGCACATCGTCATGGTCGGCTGGAGTCAACATGTACCGCGCGGCCTCTCTTCTCTGGCCTAGATGGCGGCACCTTGGCTTAATAGCATGAAGCACAGTAAAGCCTCGGCGACAGAGCTGAAGCCACCCTGCATCTGTTGGTGCGAGTACCAAAAGTACCAAAAGTCTGAGGGCCAATTACTAGTAGTAGCCCCAATCCGAATTCGGCCCAGGGCATGCCAGGCAAGCGAGAACGAAAAAGGGCCCGTTTTCACCCCCTTCTTCGGTACGTTCGAAATTGGCAAGGCGATGATGGACAGCCTGGTGCCAAATGACAGGGGATTGTCGGCAAGATCCTTGCAAGAAGGCTAGTTGTAGATGGGGTTGGGAGGAAATGGGGGTTTCGAAAACTTTTTTCTTCTTCTTTTTTCTTTCGTCCCGGTCAACTTCCACGTTGCCATGTCCACTAAAACGACATGATCCCTGTCTTTACAGTCGAGACCTCTGAGCTGGCGGGATGACTCTTAGAGAGCCCTTCCTATGTATATGTCTGTGTGTCCACGAATTCTTCGTCTTGGCCCGTGCCGGCCCCCCCCTTCGGAGCTTCAGGTCGTCAGTCGGCTCGTCGGCGTGGCCGCTCTGGCCGACAGACCGTCTGGCCCAAGATTGGGGGTCCAGGACAGGCGCGACGCCACAAGGGTGCGACGGCGGGTGGCGTAAGCAACGAATGAAGGAGGCCAGAATGCTGACTGACATCAAGTTGGCGAATTGTGGTTGGGAGGAAAGAAACCAAGGGTGTTTTGGCGCGCCTGACTGTGTCGAAGCTGAGCGAGCTGTCTGTCTGTCGTGCGCCTGAGGTGCTTCCGCATCTTTCGCTTTGAACGAAGCCTGGCGCAAGGGTTTTGCCTCCGTTTCTCCCTGCTCGGGTATGCATCGGATGGTCCAGTCCAGACAAAAATCGATGGTGATGTCGGAGTCGGGCTACATCAGTCGATATCGGCAGCGGACCATTGGCCGAGCCGCCGGTGTTGATGTAATTAGCACCCGGCGCGCAGTGACTTGAGACGACAGCATTGAATGTCAGTAAGCGCGTGTCTTGGATGTTATGTTGGCCGCCTCCCTCTCCCCGGCGTGTTCGTACGAGTATGTATGTAATGAGGTGGTGTGGTAGGTATAGTGTGGTGTGGTGCGGTGTGGTGCAGTGCACCCTCCGGCAAGGAGGCGACGATCCAAGGGCTCCTGCGCATGTCGGCGACGCAGAGGCTGGCAGGTACGGTACGGTAAGGCGAGCGAGGGCAAGTGCAAGTGCAGACTGGCAACGCAACGCAACGCAACATGGAAGGCAGGGCAGGGGCGCGGCGGGGCGTGTGTTGGAAACAGTCGGTCCCAACTGCACCCATAATATCGCCGCGACGATGTGGGGCTCTGTTCAAGGGTGCCCCGCACGATGAGCTGCCCATGACCGGAACCTTTCCCCGGTCGACCGCCTTGTCACTCGGCGCTGCAGATTAGCGTGCCATGGACTTGGGCACTGCGGGGCAGCCAGTACCTCGCTAACAATTTTCATCCAAGGCCTCTTGTTTCCCGGAGACGACGGGCAATGCCGAATGGAGCAGCAGCAGTAGCAGCAGCAGCAGCAGCAGACGGCCGTGATACTTACTGCCCGTCGTCGCTTCCGGGAGGGCGACCTTGCCTCGCACCCTTGTCTTCGTCAAGAAGACAAGCTACATGCCGTGATGCTGTATTCCCCCCCTCCCCTTCTACTCTATAAACATCGCGTGCCGACCGTGCTACTGAGGCAATCCAACCCAGTCGGTCTTGGCTTCGTACTTTTTACTACAATTACGGATACCGGGATACGCTCCCCACGATGACTCCATCCGTGACCTCGTGGCTACTGGAGACGACCGGGAGTTTGACAGGCTCCGCCTCGGTCCCTCTCGCCAAGTTACGCTGTAGTCTATCTCCGCCATCGTCGAGCTTCACTGAGCCGAAGGGATGGATACCAGGGGAGACTGAGGCAAGTGGTGGCGTCATCTTTGGCGGTGATATCTGCGCCATGCCACCGCTGCTGTCGGCGTCACATATCGGCCTCCCAGTGTTTTTTACTTCGAGGGATGCCATGCTGTTGTTGCATCTCGATGCCCTGACCTTGGTGCGAGTGTCTACGTAGTACGGAGTATACCTAGTCCATCCCCCACTCGACCCCTTTTTCCAACCCCAACGGTCCTAGCTTCAGGTCCTGCAGCGAGGGAAACGCAAAGACGACGTGCGTTTCGATATGCGTTTTAACCCTGATGGCAGTGCCGTCGACGGGCAAGCATGGCCCTTTCTAGCTGACGGACGGTATACTACCCTTTCCGCCCAACTCGTCAACTTGTTGGCCGCTTATCCCAGCTTGGTCAAGCCGATAGGGATTCGGTAGCCGTCATCATCGGACGACTGTTGCGCTTGATGGCAAAAAGATGCACGAGCCCCAAAGCCTCGTCTTCCGGACGTCAGAATCGATCGGCATTCTGTTGAGGATAATCAATGTGCGTCGAATCCCCCCCCCCCCCCCCGTGGTGGCTGCCCAAGGGTCCAAGGCGTGCCAATCACCCAAGGTACAGTAAGTACAAACCTGGTTTGGGGGGGGGCATCTGGGAAACACAACAAAGCCAAGCTTCACGGTGGGCTTTGGCAAACGTTAAGCACACTCATCAATCGTCGGAAAACTTGGTTGCCGCTGCATCGATGTAACCTGGATCGACCTCCAGGTGCCCCCAGCCCGGCCAAGCAAACCCTCCCCCTCTCCCTCCAAGTTACCCGAGTTGAGCCCGCGACGTGTATTGCAACTCACAAGTGGTGTTCTCATCGATGGTCTCATCCGGGGGGGCCGTTATCACAGCCGACGCTCTTGTTGGCTCGACTCATATCCTTCCCCGCCTGTCGTCGAGTCTCTTTGAGGAGTCGCCGTTACACAAGCGCACGCACGCCAATCGACAGGACCATATGTAGGAAGGGAACTGCAACTAATCGCTAGCTGCGCCACATCGAACACACCAATGCAACGCACTTTTCTGGCTATCTTGGCAGCTTGGTCACCGCAGAGAAAAAAAAATAAGGGAGGGAAACCCACCCGCCAGCTGCTGGGCATTCCACCAGGTGCAGATTGTGAGATACTTGGCGCGCGTCTGGTTTGCTTTTCGCCTCCGTGCTGCGGATGTGGTGGTGGAGCTTGGATTGTGGCTGCAGTAGCCGTCAGCATAGATGGGGCAGCAGGCCAGACAGAGTCTTTTTGCCAGCAAGATCAACCCTTGAACAGACTGAGACCGCAGGCAACTAAACGTCAAAGGTCGACGAGATATGGTTCGAGACACGCACATTCGATCTCCAGGAAAGCCAACCGCCGTTGCTCGGCGGCCTCGTCGATCGATCGTCAATTCCGAGATGTTACGGCAGAACGAGTCTTGGGTTTCTGCGTGATGACGGGCCTTGGTATGCAGTTAGGCTTCCCGCAAACGACCATTCACAGGCCAAGTCGGTTTCCCCAGTTTTTGCCTCCCCCTCTCAAAGTTGTGCACTACCCATGTAAACTAGTTTTTTAACTATGAAGGCGGCAAGTACCTATGTCTCGGCCCATTCATTGCCCATCGTCAGGTTGGTCGAATTCGGGGGCACGCATGGACGAACACTCCGGGGTATACGCAAAGCTAACTTAACCGGTTGCCCGCCCATTGACACTTTATTTCTTCTTTTTCACCCCCGAGTCCGGGAGAGGCATGCTATCCATGCAAGCAGGGCGCCGGCTGGCAGCAAGCTTATGGGTATAGATATATGTTGCTCGGCACGCGGGGGGAAAAGGAGGACAAGGCGAGCATAGCTGTTGCAGGTAATGCCACAGACAAGAGGGCCAATGGGGGTACCGGTATGCGGCTGACTTTGGCCCTTTGTGGCCTTGTCCCATTCCGAATCGACGGAGGGGGGAGGGGCGAGGGCGAGCTTGGTCTCCAGGTTAGGTTTGGTTCAGAAGAGGTTGTGTCTCATGAAACCCCGTAGGCTATTCTTATCGTGTCATCTCGCGTGTCACTGTCGCAGCCTCCGGAGGCTTCTTGGTGGATGAATGCATTCGGCGGGTTCGGAGTCTGGTTATACGACTAATGGGCGAATGGGAAGAGAGCCGTTCCAGCACAGAGTCGACGGTTTCCCCCCTCTAATGGGACGAAACGGGGGGGCGGCTCCGCGGGGAAAGATAGGGAATTGAGTTGACCTGTCTTGGCTCTCTGGGGAAACGAGATCCCCCTCCCGGTGGGTAAACAAGGCCCCAGTTAAACCAACTACAGAGTATGTAATGTATACCGTGTAACAGCGGCTTCCCAAGGGTCCATCTGTCCGGCATCCGGGCAGTAGGTATTTTGCATGCTCAGGTCATCCCGCCTACCCGACGTGGGATGTATCCCCTCGATAGTGAAACGAGAGAGAGAGAGAGAGGGAGAGAGAGAGGGAGAGAGGGAGAGAGAGTCTAGTGGCCGACTGGTTGCTGGAGTCCAGGACGTTCGTTTACGTCTTCGTCGTCGGTGTTGTGCGACGCGGCGGTGCGACTCGGCGCCCGCCCCTCCCCGCCACCGAAAAAAAAAGGGGACAGAGGGCTGGAAAGAAGCGTTCCCGGGGCTCGTTCGGCGGCGAGGCGCTGCCGCAACCTCCCTCGTTTTGTACTACCCTTCTCTCTCACCGCCCGACTTCACCACCGTGATCCTCCTTTCTTCCTTCTCCAGCAACATTCACAAGGACAGGGACGAACCACCCCCCTTCCCAAATCCAGCCCATGAAATCATGCGACTCTCGGGAAGCGGCGTTTTTTTTTTTTTTTTGCCTTGACCAACTCCGGGTAATTACCAACTCGTGATTTACCTAGTGTAACACCCGTGACACTCAGGACCGAGGAAGCAGGTCCCCAGTCCCCAGCGGCAGCGGCAGCAGCAACGGCAGCAGCGGCGCCGATGCATGGTGGATCCTCGCACGGCAGGAAAGGGAAGGGAAGGGGAAGGCCGCGAAATTTTGTCTCCTCGCCTCGGCGCCCCCGCCACACACATATACACACACACACACACACACTCTCTCTCTCTCTCTCTCTCTCTCTCTCTCTCTCTCTCTCTCTCTCTC
>MU843961.1:0-11803 GCA_030867255.1 Colletotrichum somersetense | reverse complement strand
AAAGGATTTTCTTTATATATAGCAGTTTTATATAACTTAACTGGTAGGAGGTTTCTTTTTAATTTATATAGATATACTAGGTAAGCAGATAGGTTATATAAATTAGTTTTAGTTTTATAAGTTTAGAGTTAGGGTCTAATACCTATTTATATAATAGATTTATATTTAGATATATATAATTAATATTATATAAGGTAGTAATCTTTATACTTATTTATTATTAATCTTTTTATTTAATTTACTTAACGTATACTTTAATTTAGATCTTTAGTGTGTTTATACTAACTAGCTTTTTAAGGCTGGAGTTAGGCGATTTCTTAGTAAGTATGTCTGCCGGATTATCTCTACTGTTAATCTATCTAACCTCTAATATCTCTTTCTTTTTATATAACTCTTATAGACTTATAATATTAATTATTAGTCTTTTTTTATTAGTTATACCTAGTTATATAAGGTGTTTATATAGCAATTATAAGTCTAAATATATAATAACTGGAATCCTTAGAATATTAAGTGTATAAAGGATTCAGTTTAGTGTCGTACTTAAGACAATGCCGCTGTTAAAGCCTGTTATTATACTATATAGCTTACTTGTAAGCACGCTTTATATAACTCTCTTACACTTAGTAGAGCTTTAGTAGATAATATTACCTTTAATTTTAAAGTCGGTCTTTATATAAGTGATTTCTTTAGTAAGTATAATAATAAAACTAAGCTGTAATGTAAGATCTATATTATTAGTAAATAATCTGTCTGTAAAGATATATATCTTTATATAAGTAAGATTAAAAGGAATATATATAAGTCTTTTTTCTAGATTATCCTTTTACTATTTAATTTATATATTAAGATCCTTAATTACTTAAGATATATCTCCCTTATTTTAGGTAGTAATAGCTAAGTTATATAATGCCTCTAGTTAATAGATAGAAGTAATATATATACCTCTAGCCTTTTATAAAACGTACTGTTAATGTGTGTCGTCTGACTTCTTTTCTACCAGTTAGAGTTAATTTGCTTATCCTTTCTAGGTAAAGACGATATTATTATTCTTATATATATAGATCCTTCCTCTATTAAAATTAATATAAGATCCTGGTTCTAGAATTATCTTTAGCTTTATATAGATCTTCTTTTCTGCCAGCTTTTCCTCTTCTTTTATAGAGAATTATATAGTTATAAATAAAAATATGTTATCTGTTTGTATTACTATAATTCTAAATTTGTCTTTATCTATTATATATAATAGATATAGATTATACGTTAACTAAATTATCTCTAGCTCCTCTTTATAATACTTAATATACGTCTTAAACTAATATAGGCCTGATTCTGCTAGTCTGTATAGAGGCAGAATTATATAGAAGAGTATGCCTTCTAGATATTGTCCTTCTAACTCCCTAGGTAGTTATATAAGGATTATTCTGTTAAGGCGGTCTTTTAATTATGTGTATACCTAGATAACGTCTCTTAACTCTCCCTTATAGTTATAGTATTATATAAGAGTAGGACTAATAGTAAGCACTAGTTATTAGCTTATCCTTTAAGTTATTAGTGCTTAAGTAAGAAGTATATTTTTCTCCTTATCGCTATAGCCTTATATAATAAGTTAAGACTTTTTATACAGCTTATTATTTTTATTTTTTACTTTTTATACTATTTATATACTATAGATATAGATACTATTATATTTCTTTAGATTATATTATATAATCTTTAAGACGCTTTATCTAATAAGAGAATTAATCTTTAGTCTGTCTGACTCTTTATATAGGGCTTCTAGAGTAGTAATAATATTATTAAGACAAAGTTTAATAGCTAGGTTGTAATTATCTTTCTCCTTTTAGGTTAGGAACGTCCTTTAGGATCTTTATACAGGCTGTCTTTAACCTTTCTTTAGTCTTCTCTGTCTTCTTAGTTATTCTTATAGGGTTAGTTATATAATATCTATATCCTATAGGTCTTTAGGGGGAATATCTCTATAGTAGGGTTTAACGTATATTATATAAAACTAGGTAGGACTGTTTACTATATCTATAGTGATTATATATCCTTTAATCCCTTAGATCTTATATAGACCTATCTATCCCTTGTTTTCTCTCTATATAAGAACTTTACTTCTAATAGGAAGCAATAGTACAGTCTAGAGGTTTAGACTGTTCCTAGTGTTAAGTGTATAATTAATTTCTACCTCTATATAAATGCCTTATAACATTTTTATGGCTTTCTATATTGCCTTAGCCCTTTATATAATATTATATAATAGAGGTAAATCGCTGTTAATCCTTAGGTATATTCTAAAGACGAAAAGAGTTAGTATAATCCCTTAAGGTCTAGCTGTATTATTTAGGGCCTTTATAGCTATTTATAGAATAACTTCCTTATCTGTATTATAACTTAGTTCCTTATAAAGGATATTATATATATATTATAAAGGTGTATATACTCTTTTGACTTTACTAACTGCCTAGTGTATTTCTACTGGTATTTCTTTATATAATATACCTATAATCTTAGTATTATTCCTAAATTCTTCTAATATAAAATTTATACCTAGGTTATATATAATATAGTCTGGTAGACCTACATATATATTTATCTAGCACTTTAGAAGAGTATTCTATATATCTTATATAGATAACGATTTAAGAAAGGTAGCACCTTAAAAACTTATCTCTATATTAATAACGTATAAGGCGTTCTTGTCTCTAAGTCGTATAACGTTAATAACTATCTTATAGTTAAAGTAACTCTTATCCTTAATTAAGAACTTAAAACGTTATGGTGCTGGGTCGTGTAATTAATAATAGTGATAGAACTTCTAGATCTTTTCTAATATTACTGTATCTATATCGTTATAACCTATATTCTTTAAGAGTTAGTAAAGTCGTTCTATATAAGGGTATCTAAATCGTCTGTATAGCCTTTTAAGTTACTCCTTAGTGAAAAATGTTAAAGCTTCTATATAACTAAGGTTAAAGAATAGATGTCCCTATTTCTATATAACAGGTATGTGTTTACTATCCTTACGTATAATAGTATTAGAGACGTTATTAAAGTAAGCGCCTAGTCGGTCTATATTATATAATAAAAATAGGAATAGTGTTAGAGCGTCTAGGATGTAGTATGTGACCCTTCCTAGTTAGTTCTCTATCTCTATAGTCCCTACTGATGTAATAGAGTTATTTACTCTAAATTGTATGTAGGCAGAACCTGGTGTCTAAGAGATCTTTATATATAGGTTCTCTCTTAAGTATGCTAGTACTTAAGGTTTTCCTACTGTTAAAAACTTAGCTGCTTTAGTGTCCTAAAGTTCTCCTTAGTATATTATATAATATAGATCTTAGAGTATAAATTAGCTTACTTTAGTAGTCCTTAGTGTTAAGAATATATTTTTACCGGTCGTATAGTGGAAGAAAGCTGATGTTATAAGGTATTAGGAGACTTCTTGGTCTTCTAAGAGTTAGTCTTTATTATATAAGTTGTATTCTTTTTTTTTCTTCCTTACAGGACCTTCTCCCTTTATCTTAAGGAGGTAGGCTGTAAAATCCTTATATAGGTCTTAGGTAAGCGTACTGTATACCTAAAGATACCGCGTTTTTACATAATTACGTTCTTCTTCTGTATAGTTAGTTAACTAATATCCTTCCTTTTTATATATAAAATATTTCTTTAGTGTGTTTATATAGAATAATTTTAACCTAAAGGATTAAGTTTTTTTTCCTTTATTAAATGGTAGACGTATTATTTTATTATATAAAGGTCTTAATTATTATCTCTCCTTATAGTTAGAGATATATCTTTAGTCTATAAAGTTAATATTATATAAAGTAGTTTTCCTATTAAGGGTAACTTAGAGGGAAGCCTTAAGGTTTAAAAAGAACTCTTTATATATATAGTAAGCCTTAAGATTACTAAGTGTAGTCTTAAGTTTAGATACACCTTAGTATGCTTAAATAACTTATATATAAAGTATTATTTCTCTTTAGAAACCTAAACTAAGTGCTTATTATACTAGAGGCAACTTGTCTAGTAATACTTTAAGTACTTCTATAGGTGTCTTATCTAGATTCTCCCTCTTAACTTATATAAAAGATATAGTAGTCTAGTTAGTCTAGTATAAACTGTAATTAATACTAGTGTTAAAGTGTATATCTAGTATGTTATATATCTCGTCTTATTATTATATAGGACTAATATAGTGTAGGTAAAACTCTTCTATATAATCTGCTAGGATATCTAGAAAAACTGTATAGTATTAATCTTCTGTAATCTAGAGACGGTAATAGAAACTAATAAACACTTTAGCCTTGTTATAGAGTATATTATACAGCTTTCTAGTATAGTTCCTCTCTTTTCTTTAGCCCTTTTAGAAGATAGAGATTATATAAGGCTTATATAATCTATTTTAGACTATTCGCTTTAGTAGAAGGTTATAGATATCTTTCTATAGTGTAGGTACGCTGTGACTTTAAGATCTTAGGAAACTTTCTACCTCCTATGTGAATTATACTCTAGTTAGGGTTATTTATATAATAGGCTTTCTAGTCCCTTAAGCTATTAGTATATCCTGGAGTTTAATTAACTCTATTAGCAATTTAGCTAGATTTAGTTAAGTTATAACTTTAGGGTTCCTAACAGTAGTAGTTAGTATATTTATTATATAACTGCTAGACTCTCTCTAATACTGCTTTTTAAGCCGTTATATAAGGTTAACTACTTGTTTATTCTAATTGGCTATCTTAGTGTTAATAAAGATGCCTTTTTTAGTAATTTACTTAATAAATTCTCTAAAGTATAAGTAAAACACGTATTTCTAGTGGTTAGGTGTCTAGTCCTTAAAGTCAGTTATAACTATACCCTTAAGTTATTATTAGTCTAGATTTAAGTAAATAATCTAATAGATCTTATATACTAGATATATAGTGATTTTCTTTTAGGACAGGTTGTTAATAAGGTCTTATTCCTTAGTCTAGTATTAGGGTGTTGTCTAAGATCTCTATGTTGTAATAGGGATACTACTGCCTTCTGATATATCTTTATATATAAAGATATAGTCTTTTATAACAGGTTCCTCTTCTTAACTTTAGGTGTTATGTGTTAATATGTTAGCAGTCGTTTTAAATTATATAACGTCTGGTTTTACTTTAGGTAATATACTTATAGCAGTATACTACTTGCTTATTGTATGTATATAAGAAGGTGTAGTCTTCCCTGTTCTGTTTCGTATAGAGGAAAATAGTATAAGTGGCTGTCCTAAAGAGTAGTTCTTTAGCCCTTCTATAGTTAGACACTATACAAACTAATTCTTTATATAAATTACGACTTATCTTAGTATAAGTGGTTACTATAAGGAGTAGTTCTTTAGCCCTTCTACAGTTAGACACTATATAAACTGACTCTTTATATAAAACGTGACTTAACTTTTTACTTTTACTAATCTGTAATTACTAAGTAACTACTAATTAGTATTAAATAGACTTTATATATATATATACTAGTAAAACGTATAAGGTAAATTAACAATCTATTAGTGACTAAACTAACCTATTCTACTGTAGTCATACAAACAGTCCTTATACTGCTTTGTATAACCTGAGTTATTCGGCTAGATATAAAGTCTGTTCCCTTTTCTGATATTAACTGAGGGCCAAATATCTAGTCTGTGCCCTTTGATACTGAATCATAAACTATTTCTGGTTGACTTACTAGGTGTTGTACGATCATTAGTATTGTTATTCTAACACTATTAGATATATATATATATAAGTAATAAGTAGAAGACGGCCTTTTATACCTAATATAGCCACTTTAAGTATTACGTTATACCCTTTAGGCTGGTTAATATACTAGTAACGTTTTAATTATATATTAATAAAGCACTAGTAAGGCTAGTAGACGTAATATATATTATATATCTAGACGATATTATAATCTATAGTAGTAACCCTAAAGAGTATAAAAACTATATATATAGTATCCTTATAAGGCTAGAGCAGTAGGGGCTCTATTTTAACCTAAAAAAATATAAATTTTATAAAATAATAATTAGCTTTTTAAGCTTTATAGTATTAACAGAAGGTATTTCTATAAAGTAAAGTCGTATTAAAGTAGTTATATAGTAGCTGCTTTTAAGCAGTATAAAAGATATTTAGACGTTTTTAAGGTTTATAGGATTCTACTAACGTTTTATTTAGAACTATTTAAAGATTATAGCCTCCTTAACCGATAAGCTTAAAGGTAACTAGAAAAGCAAGCTAAAGCTAGATCCTCTAGTTAAAACGGCGTTTAAGCAGCTTATTACAGCCTTTACTAAAGCTTTAGTATTATAACACTTTAACCTTAACCTACCTACTGTAATCTATATAGACGCTTTAAAATTTACTATTAAGGCTATATTAGTCTAGTAGTATAAAAAGAAATAGTATCTAGTTACTTTCTAGTTAAGAAAACTATAAGGAGTTAAAATACGTTATAATACTAATAATATAAAGCTGCTAGTAATTATTAATAGCTTAAAAAGGTAGCACTAATATATTAGCTATAGTAGGAAGATAATTACTATTTAGATAGATTATTTTAACTTTTAATTTCTAGATATAAAGTAGTACCTTAACTTAAGGTAGCTATACTAGCTTAATAATCTAATAGTATATAATATTAAGATTAAGTTTAAGCTAAGGAAATAAAACCCTATAGATAAGTTATTAAAAAGACTAGATTATACTATAGATATAAGAGAGCAGCCGTTAGGGAGTAGTATAAAGGCTATATTAGTACAGCTATAGAGAGCAGCATAAGATTAGGAGCCCCTTTGCATTACAGCGATTGCGCAGAGGTAACGTAAGGGGGGCGTAAGAGAAGAGGGCTAGAGAAAAGGGGTAGGCACCTAACCCTAGCCTGACTAAAAGGAAGGGACTAACTGGGGGGTAAAGCAGAAGCTATATTAAAAAAGTAATAAAGTAAAAGGCTAACTGCTTAAGCCTGTTACTAAGGCTATAAGTTATAAATTATATATCTTATAAAAAAGTAATATTTAATATAATTTTAAAATAGTAAATAGTAAAGTAAAGCTAATAATTACTATATTATTATAACTTTAATAAGGGGACGCTTTTATAAAGGAAAAACAGTAGTCTAAGAGGTAAAAATAAAGTAACTAAGCTAGGCCTAAAAAGAGAAAAAGCAGTAAAAAAGCCTAGTATATTAATATAAAAGGTTTTCTCTATAAAAAGGTATAAGTCTATATACTATAGAAAAAAGGTATAAAAAAGAAAATATTAAAAAACTACTATAATATAGAGTATATAGGATATCTAGACGTTAGCTAAATAATAAAGCTACTATAGAAAAGCTACTATTAGGATAAGTTATAAAAAGATATTAAGAAATATATTAATATATATATAGTATACTAGAGAATAAAACTATATTACTATTACCCTTATAGCTACCTTACTTTACTACTAGTATTAAAACGCTTATATACTAAAATATTAATAGACTTTATTATAGGACTTTTATTATTAATATTACTACTTAGAAAAAAACTATATAACACTATTCTTATTATAGTTAATTAATATACTAAATATAGTATCTATATTACTATAAACTTACGTCTTACTGTAAGCAGCCTAGCCGATCTACTATTTATAAGGGTGTTTATAACCTTTAGAACGCCTAAAGGGATTATTTCTAATAGGGGTATACTATTTATAAGTAAGTTTTAGATATACCTTTACTACCTTCTAGAGGTAAAGCGCTGCCTAAGTACCGCTTTCTACCTACAGACAGATAGGTAGACTAAAAGGTAAAACTAGAACCTTAAGTACTACTTTTACTACTTTTATACTAAGGACTAAGCAGATTAGGTATAGTAACTCTACCTAGCCTAATTTATATATAATAATATACACTATTTATCTATTAGTATATTACTAAATAAAGTACTAATAGGCTAAAACCTACCTCTACCTATAGATATACTAATAGTAGGCTTAATGTTAACTGTTAATATATTAGCTAAAGAGAGGGTCTAGCAACTTTATATTAAAAAAGTAGACCTAAAGCTCCTACTAAGTAAAGTAAGCATACAGTAGATATAAGCTTATAATAAAAAGAGGATACTAAAAAGGTTTAACGTTAGTAAATAGGTATTATTATCTAGTAAGAATATAAAATAGAAGTGCCTAAGCAGGAAGCTTATAGATAAGTAGCTAAGACCTTTCTATATACTTAACGTTATTAGTATATACAGCCTAGCCTATCGACTTAATATTCCTATCTACTATTATATTTATAATGTTTTTCTAATCTTACTATTAAAGCCTTTTAGAAGTAAGAATAGTAAAAAGTATAAGCAGCTACTACTATATAAGATAAACGCTAAATAGTTATATAAAGTAGAAAAAATCCTTAACTATAGAGGACTAAAGTAAAATAAGTAATATTTTATCTACTAGAAAAGATATAATAGTAAGGAAGACACTTAAAAGCTATAGTAATATATTAAAATAAGGTTACTTATTAAAGAGTATAAGATATAAAAAAGTAATAAAGCAGTAGCGTTAAGGGCCTATAGGCTAAACGACTAAGGCCTTTAGGCTAGGGTATTTAAGACTAAAAAAAAGAGAAAAGATAGCAGTACACTAGGTGTAAGTAAAAGCAGCTAATAAGCTAAAAGACTATCTAGAAGTATAGTATAAAAGCTGCTTACTTAGCGCTAAGGCCGGCGTCCTTACTGCCTTTAAGCAGCTCTACATCCTGCTTACCTTACTCCTCTACCTGCTTATAGCCCTTATAAGGATATAATATAGTTACAGCTTTATTAGTATATACCTAGACCTCCTTCTAAAGGACAGTATAGTACTATCTATAAGTTAGCTTTTAATTAGTAGAGTGTAAGCAGTAATAAAGAAGTATATATATAAGCTATTAAAAAAGCTATAATCTTAATTAAGTAGGTAATATGTTTAGCTTATTTAGAAGTAAACTACAGTATAGCTATAGTAATAGCGCCGGCACTAGGCGTAAGGCCGCCTGCAGGCGCAGCAGAGGCAACAGGGGGCACAGCAGGGGGCATAGGAGGCATAAAGGGTATAACAGGCAGGGCGACTACAGCAGAAGTAAGTAGCACAGCAGAAGCGCCAGCACTAGCAGTATATAGTATAGTAAGTATATAAGCTATATTATTACCTACCTAATAAAAGGCGGTATAAAGCTAGGAAGGGTTAGTATATATAACTTAAGGGAGCAGTATAAGAAAATCTTACTGTAAGCGTATTATTAGTATCCTTAGGGGCTGCCTACTATATAAGTATAGCTTAGTTAAGGATATAGTACTATAGGAGTATTAAAAAGGGGATCTAAAAGTAAGTAAGTAAGGTATAAGTAATATATAAAATATATAGAAGATAAATATATAAGGCCTAGGTATAAGTGGCTGCTATTAGTATAGTATATATAGTATATACTCTAACCTAAAAGATAAAGTAAGTAAGAAATAAGTAGTAATAATAAAGAGATATATTATTTTAGTTAGAGTAACACTCTACTAACTTATTTAAGTAGAGGCAGTATATATAAGGTATATAGGAAGCGTTACAGACTTATTTATACTTACAGCGCTTTTAGATAGCGCCCTTACCCTTCTTCTTCTATATAAAGTTAGTAATTAGCTAGAGTAGTAACTAAATAGTATAAAATATATATTAACGCTAGAGAAGCCGCCTAACTTATACTTATTAGAAGCTATTTATTAAATAAATATTAGTAACTAAGTAGTAAGTAAATAAGGGTAGTAAATATACTGTAATCAGTAGGTAGGATAAAACAGTAAATAAGCTTTTAAAAAATCTATAACAGTATTAGTATATAAGTATGTAATAAGTGTAGGAAGCGCTTTAGGCATATAGCGTTTATATAAAAATAAGGGTAAGCAGAAGTATAAAATATACTTCTATTTAGTAGTAATAATAACTAGTTAGTACTATAATAACGTATAGTAACAGTATAGTAGATAAAAAAAAGAGATACTATATAGGTTTATTTAAGGTAAAAAAAAAAAGAAAAAAAAGAAAAAAAAGAATAACTATAAGAAGTTATTATATAGCTAAAAAAAGCCTAATATAAAAAGAAGGAACAGCCTTAATTTAAAAAAGAAAAAACGGCCTATATAGGCAGATAAAAAAAATTAGAAAAAGCCTTTATACTTATCCCTTTAGTATAATATTATAAAGTAAGCAGCCACTAAGAAGAAAATATATAGCAATAAAATAGAGAAACTGACGATACTACTAACAGCGTAAATAGCTTCTAGATTAGAAGCCTAAAAAAGAAGAAGCGCTATATTAAAAGTAGTCAGACAGATCAGAAAGGGTAAGGCTGTACATCACGTGACCTTATGTCTGCATAAAGGCGCAGCGACTGAGCGCACACAAAGCGCAGCAAGTCACGTGGCTAGGTTTATATGCAGGCAAAGCAAGTGCGTACAGGACTAAGGGAGCAAAAAGAAGAACTTAGAGGGAGTAGCTTTTAGCTTTAGCAATATTAGAGACCTACCTTTGTATTTGCAGCGTGTTCGCTTATCACTCTAGTTACCTACTATTATTTAATAGTTCTGCTTGCTATGTTGTTTTGCTTGCTATATATATACGTTATTTAAAGTTTTCTATAAGAAAGATATTATACTTAGTAATATAAAAGACTTATATTATTTAGTCTATTTTAAACTAATTAGAATAGATTATACCTTATTCTTTCTCCCTACTGTCCTCTTACTTCTTATTAGTACTGTAATACGTCTAGTTAACTATAAAATATATACTTTAAGACTTAGGTAGGAGTATCTTATACTAGTTCTTAATAAGCTATATAAACTTATAGTAGTAAAATTAGGTAGTATTAGTGTTAGTAATATTTAAAGGTATACTAGATATAATACTATAGCTACTTTTTTTTTACTATCTAGTAGTAAGGTTAACTATATTATATTTATACTTCTTATAGAAGTTATTATTATAGTAAAAGCAGGAAGTCTATATCTTATAATATAAACAGTTTAAGTAAGCACTATTATATATATTAGATAGAAAAATATATTTTTAAAAAAAATAAAATAGGTAGTCTAATTAGACCTAACCTATATTACCACTTAGTTTTACTTATAGTATTTATAAGGTATAACGTTTTAACTTTTAAAACTATAGACAGCTAGAGTACCTATAGCTTAAAGATAACCAGCTAGCTTTTAGGTTAAGTAACTAAAGAGACCTTTATATTTAGAATAAATAAAGACTTAGCGCTTAAAAAGACTATTTTTAAAATAGCCTTTAATAATATTAAAGACGTTACTTTAAGTAATAGCCTATTAGAAGTTATAAGTAACTTCTTTTTAGCTCTAGCCTTTCCTAATAGTATTAGTAAACTAGACCTTATAATAGTTATTACTAAAAGGTTTCTTAAGATTTTTTTATACTAAAGAAGTTATAGCCTTTCTAATTAGTTTAGATATAGTTAGTAAAAGTTAAAAATAACTTATAGAAAGAACTATTAGGTTTACTACCCTATAGTCCTTAATATAAGGCTTATCTTTAAAAAAAAACTATAGCTCCTATAGGATCTTAAGACGGTAAGCAGTAGATATATTAAAGTCTAATTAAGATAGAAATATAATTTACTTATAAAAAAGATCTCTTTTTTAAAAGGGAATTGATAGGGGGGCGTCGCAAATTGATACGGGGGCGTCGTTCTTACGGGGGCGTCGCCTTCTGTTCATCTGATTGGTTAAAAAAAAAGAGTA
>MU843960.1:0-11815 GCA_030867255.1 Colletotrichum somersetense | reverse complement strand
CTGCTGAAGTTGGCGTGTGTGATCATAGCGCCTTTTGGAATACCTGTGCTGCCAGATGTGAAGACGACATAAAGAAGGTCATCGGGCGCAGCTCGAGTAAGCGGTGGATGGTTGTCGCCATCTTCCAATGCCGCCTCCTTTTTAGCGATAACTACAGGAACTTTTCCAGCCATCCCACCAGCCAACTCAACCGCCAGCGCCCTATTGGCCTCTGACGACAGGATTAGTTGACAGTGGGAGGAGTGCGAAAGGGCTTGCTGAACAATGGTCTGGAGCCGTGATGCCGGCTGCGTCGTATCCATTGCCACTGACGCTGCCCCGGCCTTCATGACAGCAAGCATCGCCACCGGCGTCCACATTGACTTTTCGAAGCAGAGCGGAACAATCGTGCCAGGCATGGCCCCAAGGCCAGCCAGGTGGTACGCCAGTCGGGTTGACAAGGCATCCAGCTCGCTATATGTCAGCTCACCGTCCCAGGCGCAGACGGCTGGTGCGTTTGGTTGCTGGCACACGCGTTCAGCAAAAAGGTCATGCACGCAGGCTTCCACAGTTGTAGGGACAGCGGCGTTCCATGTCCAAATTTGCTGCAGGTCCCTTTGGCTAGTTGTCTCGATGTCGTTAACGGGGATGTGGGACATCCCAGGCTGGCACAGCTGGCAGAAGACCTGGTCGAACTGGTTGGCTAAGAGGTTGGCCAGGGCTGGCGCCACGACTGTCGCGTCGAACTGCATTTCAACGTCGATCTTTCCTCGATCGTCAAGTCGGCACGTAAGCATAAGGGCGTACGTTACAAATTGTCCCACGCTGTTGCCCAAACCCGCTGCCTTATTCTGCTCCTCTCTAGAAAGCAGGGCGAACTTATGACTGTCAACAGCGGCTTCTGCTTTGGGCTGTACGACGACGACCGATTGGAACTGGCATGCCTGCTTAGCACCAGGTCCCAGTTTTTGAATATTAAAGAGGCCGAACTGCTCATGAGGCACCATCTCGACAGCCTGCGACTGCATCTTGGATAACAACTCCCTCACAGATGACTTTCGCAGTTTTATCCGGACTGGCACGGTGGCAATAGTTGGTCCCGTCATGCGTTCAATGCCTGGCACCGGCGCCTGACGCCCGTTGCTAACGGCTCCAAAGGCAACGTCGTCGGAAGCAGTGTGGCGACCGATCACGATCGCCCAGGCAGCCCGGAGTATAGTGGACAGAGTGGTGTCTCCCTTAGGCCAGTGGAAGCCTGTAATTGTATGTTCTAAGAGTTGGCTGGCCATTGGTTGGTATGAAGCTGCTGGTAGTGCAGGGAACGGCGCAGCCTCGCAGTCAGCCAGCTGACCTTGCCAATAGTGGCGTGTAGACTGCTGGTTAGCAGTGGCGATGTATCCAATGAACCCCTGGAAAGGCGTTGGAGGAGTGCCGATGCTCCCGGAACGATACGCAGTTTCTAACTGCCTTAAAAGGAGTGGCATCGACCAGCCGTCGTAGAGGGCGTGATGTATCGTCCATACAAAATAGCAAGCACCGCCTTCGCAGTCAGTGATAATGGCAGCCCGAGTCAGGGGCTTGCCCAGCCCGATCTCCTGCACTTTATCAGCCTTTACATAATCCTCAAGGCCTTGCTGAATGATGCAAGGCGACGCAGCGTTGATGACGACTTGCACCAGCCCCTGCTCTGGTAAGTCCACAATCCGAGTGCGAAGGATGTCGTTTGCTGCTACCACTACGTTCCAAGCTTGCGTCAACAACTCAATGCTGATATCTCTCTGTAGTAGAAAGATATTACGCGCTACATATTCACCTGCCTGCTTTGCCGTCATAGCCAACAAGCCCTCTTGCAGGGGCGTGCATGGCAAGACATCCTTGATCTGGTCGGGTATAAGACGGCAACCTGAGGCCGCTTGCTCGAGAACAATATCTGCTGGCTGGTCGACCCGAAGCAGCGACAAGGGCTTGTATGGTTCTACCTCCACCGAAGAGGTACCCGTCGCTATCTTCCTGGCCAGGTCACTTAGACGTAGTGACTGGAAGATGTCGGTCACCGTCAGCAGCAAGCCGTGCTCTCGTGCACGCCCGACCAGTCGCATGGCAGCAACCGAATCGCCGCCAATACGCAGGAAGCTGTCCTCAGCCGCAATTGCGTCCGGGCTGATACCTAGTACGTCCGCCCACAGCCGCTGCAGTTGGAGCTCGGCTTCTGTCGTCGGCGCCGTCCGGCTGCCGCCCTGCGACCAGGCCGTGTTCAGCGCGGCCAGCTGTTCAAGTGTCATGGCTGCGCCCCTCTCCCGCAGACGTATACGGTCTGTCTTGCCTGTCGCCGTCATCGGGAAGCAGTTAATAGGAATAAAAGCGCCTGGGACCATGTGTGTAGGCAGCCGGTCACCTAGTTTCGCATTAATATCCGCTATTACCCTTTGTAATGTCGTGTTATCCTCCGCTGCGTCTCCTAAAGCTAGGAATGCCACAAGCATCGTCATTTTGCTCCCCTCTGGTCGAATAACGTCGGCTAAGACGTCAACGCTAAAGTCGGGGTAAAAGTCAAGACATTGTCGCAGATGGTGTTCGATCTCGCCAAGCTCGACGCGTTGACCTCGGATCTTGACCTGGTCGTCCTTGCGGCCTACGAAGTGGAGGACTCCGTCGGTGTCGTATCGGACGAGGTCGCCTGTGCGGTACAGCCGGCCGTGACGGCCAGACGAGCCGGGACCGCCCCGGACCAGCCACGCTGGGTCCTCAATAAAAGCTGCCGCTGTCTTGTCTGGGTCGCCGAGATACCCGCGGCCAACAAGCGGCCCCTCGATCCAGAGCTCGCCGGTTTCGCCGATTGACACGAGGCCCTTGCCGTGCGGCCGGACAACCCAGATCACTGTTCCGCATCCACGGCCAATACCAGGGCTACCATAACCGGTGCTAACATCAAGCCTCTGGGCAGTGGAAAGGACAGTGCATTCCGCTGGGCCGTAGATGTTAAAAGCATTGGCTGTCTTGCTCCAAATCGCTACATCACTAGCCAGCATAACTTCGCCGCCTAAAACAACTGTTTCAAGACAGTTAAGACTGGAGTCGCCAAGAAGTCGGGCAGCTGTAGGGGGGAGCAGTATATAATTAGCATTATAACGTTGGATAGCTCCTGAGAGGTCAGTTAAGCGTTCTTCCTGATTTGGAACGCATAAAGTTGCGCCTGCTGTAAGAGCGCACAAAAGGTTATGCCAAGCAGCGTCAAAAGCGTAGGAAGCAAAATCAAACACGCGTGAGCGGCTGCTGACAATCAGTGGCAGGTCTTGTTGGTACCTTATCGCGCTGCTGAAGTTGGCGTGCGTAAGAATAGCGCCCTTGGGCACGCCTGTGCTGCCCGAAGTAAAGACAATACAAAGGAGATCTTGGGGGGAAGCCTGCGCAAGCGGCGGCTGCTTGCTCTCGTCTGCTGGACCATGCGCTGTCTCTGCGGCGATGACGATAACGGGGACGTCTGCGGCCATCCCGTTCACTAGCTCTCCTGCCAGCGTCCGGTTGGCAACCGACGATAGAATGAGTGGGTGGCTAGAGTGCGAAAGGGTCTGCTGGACGATGGCTCGGAGCCGCGACGCCGGCTGCGTCGTGTCCATTGCCGCCGACGCCGCCCCGGCCTTCATCACGCCAAGCATCGCCACTGACGTCCACATTGACTTCTCAAAGCAAAGCGGAACGATCGTGCCAGGCCCGGCCCCTAGTGCTGCCAGGCGGTACGCCAGGCGGGTTGAAAGGGCATCCAACTCGCCATATGTCAAATTACCGTCCCAGGCGCAAATGGCTGGCGCGTCTGGCTGTTGGCGCGCGCGTTCAGCAAAGAGGTTGTGTACGCAATCCTCGACGGTCTCAGGCACGACAGCGTTCCAAGCCCAGATTTGCTGCAGGTCCATTTTACTAGTTGTTTCGATTTCGCTGACCAGCATGTTGTGCATGTCGGGCCGGCAAAGTTGGCGGGTGACTTGTTCGAACTGTTGTCCCATCCTACGTATCGTTGCGTCGTCGAACTGCCTTGAATCAAAACCAAACGTTAAAACGGCGCTGTTCTGGTGTGCTTCCACTTCAACCCGTAGGGCCAAGTCGTCGTACGTTTCCAGGGTCCGCTCGCCAGATTCACTAGCGCTATCATCCATAATGCTCACTACAAATGATGACTGGAAGACGCCGGCTTGTTTACCCTGTTCGTCTAGCCGGCGGACCCAGTCCAGGCCGATGTGCCGGACTTTCGTGAGCTGGTCATACGTCGCCATCGCCTGCTCTAGAGCTGTTTGGACTGGCATGTTGTCACTGAGTTTGATTCTGACTGGTAAAAGCTCCGGCCTGCCCTTTTCGAGATATTGACCTTGGGTCGAGCCACCAAATACAACATCTGGCACGTTTGCCTTGTCTGCCACAACGAGGGCCCATGCCGTCCATAAAACAGCGTGGATTGCAGCTGGACTCTCTGGCATGCAGATATCCGGGATCTCGTGCTGGATTCGGTCTTCCAGCAGTACGTCATATGTAGGTACAGCCAGGGCTGGGAGCCGCACTGCTTCGATATCGCTGAGGAGGTTGCCCCAGATGGACTTGGCTTGGGCCTCGCCGATTCCCGTCATGTTTTCGAAGAAAGAATCGTACAACAACTTCTCTTCGTCCCGTTTCCCCGTTTGGAGCAGGTATCGGATTCCCATGGTTAGTGCGTGGACCGCATCGCTCGCCAGACGCTCGTCGACCGCGTCGCTTCGGAAGGACAAAGCTATATTAGTGGCGGCTTTGTTTAGCTCCACGCCAACCGCGATGTCAAACTAACGCAGTCAGCTCTCCAGCAAGAATAAAAATAAAACTTTCGGCTGTAGTAGTACTAAAATATTCATACCTCATTAGGGTCCTCTCCATGGACGTCGATGAAACGAATGCCGTACAGGGCTTCATGTTCCGAGCCTCGCGCTTGTCGAACCGTCACCACAGTATTAAAAAGAGACTCGCCGCGTAAGCCTAACTGGTGTTGCAACTCCGCTAGAGATACGTGTTGAAAGTTGAAATGATCAGTGGTATGCTTCATCGTGGCACTGAGCACGTCAGCAGTCGGCGCATCCAGGCGGATACGAGCTATCAGAAGATTGATGAGCGGCCCGACAATCTCGTCGATTCCGTCTATCGGCATGTCGCGTCCCGATGCAAGGTAACCAAAGCAAACGTCCCGCATGCCAGTGAGATGCGACAAGACCATAGCCCATGCTACTTGGATGAAGCTCGACCGGGTAATGTCGTGTGTCTGGCAAAAGCCTTGGATGCCAGCCGTAACATCGATTGGGAGAGACATACTTCGGTACTGTTTCTTGTTCTGCGGATTGGAAATCCGTGACGACCGTATAATGCACCGCTGGGCTTGGGCTAGATACTGACACCAATAACCGACACGGTCTTCGGGTGAGCGCCGAAAGATTTGTTCGACCACTTGACTAAACTCGGGCGCGGGCCGAACCGGCTGATGATTGCCGCACGCCTTGGCCACATCCGCAAGGAGAATCGGCAAGGCTGCCGCATCGAACATGGCGTGGCTGATATCCAGGCGGCAGGCAATGGCGCCGTCCGGCGCCTGACAGATGGTAACAGCATATGCTGCTTCCCGGCCACCATAGGCCAAGCCAGGCACGTTCCTCAAGAATTCCTCGGGGTGGTTGCCGTCGCACCGAAGCCGTTCAACCCGCATAGGAGCATCGCGAAGTTGTACCTGTACAAAACCTTGAGAGTCCCCGGTCTCGAGAAAGATTGTCGAGAAGATGGAATGTCGTGCAATCACATGCCTCCAAGCTCGCTCCAGGGTTTCCGCGTCCATGGCCACTTCGGAATCCAGCGATATTTCGCACCGCCAAACGTTGACGATGTTATAAGACGCCGAACCCCTGTTAATGCCCAATAGGATGCCTTGCTGCAAAGGCGTGCAAGGAAAGATATTGGCGACGTCGTCCAATGCTATGCCCATGTCGCGTAGCCGAGCCGTCATTCGTTCTAGCTCATCGTCACTCGTTTGCAGGAGGGGAACGTCGCTCAGGGAGAGCATGGGAGGCTGGCTTGCCAAAACCGCCATAGCTGTCCGGAACTGCTCGCCGAGTCTGCCAACCCACTCTTCCATCAATCCGAACTGATTCATTTGCTTGTGTACTGATATCTTGAGGTTCAATTTACCTTGTTGCAAGTGGCCATTTATCTCCACGAGTGCTGTACGCCGCGCCAGAGCCGATATGGCCGTGATGTCACTCGGAACGCGAGAGAACATGGACTCGTTACTTTCCAGCTGTTGGTAGACGCCCGCGTAGTTGAGAAGAAATTCCGCCTGTTGAAGACGTTCGAATTCATCGGCGCCGCTGCTTGCGTGGCTGGCGAAAAACGACAGTCCCTTCATGGGAATTTGCCTGTGCGTGTCTTTGACAAGCTTGACCGTATCTACTAAGCTGCCACCCCCTTCATGCGTTGCGATCTGTACCGGATACATTGTCGTGAACCAGCCAATCGTTTCGCTCACGTCGGTGTCTGCGCAGGTCAGCGGCTCGCGGCCGTGACCTTCAAGCCAGATTGCTGGTGTGGGCCGTTCCGGAAACGTCGTCTTGAGAGAGTGCAGCAACACGGCCACCATTATTTCGATGGGCTCAGTCCTCAAGAATTGGTTGCACTTGTTCATGAGGAGCGACGTGGTCTCGCGGTCGATCCATACGTCGTGATTTCTGGCAGCGCTTACGATGTTGTCGCTCTGCGTGACACCCCAAGATTCAAACCCACCTGACAGTTGGAAGGGGACTGTCTGGGCCGGGTCAACGTCGCGAATCTCTTGCCGAAGCAACCGGCACCATTGGCGGAACGACGTCGTTGCTGTGGATGGATTCTCCCGTCCTCGCCACAGCTGTTCCATATCCTGCCAGAGAATGCGCCACGAAACAAGATCAATGATGAGATGGTGGGCCGTGAAGAGGATGAGAATTGTGCCGCCGTTCTTAATGGGGATGTAGTCGAGGGCGAAAACCGGGCCTTTGGTAATATCAAGAGACTCTTGCCTTTGCTGGACCATTGACGAGATCTGTGTCTCCTGGGTTGGCGGATGCTCCCTAAAAGATAGTGCGTTCTGGTGCCCTGGGGCAACGTACTGCTTCCAACTGCCACCATGGCTACGCTGGAAGCGCGCCCGAAGCATTGGATGACGACGAACGAGCGTTTGGGCCATCGTTTCCAGCTCCGCTGCTGATGTTGTCCCGTTGAGTCGTAGTAAAAAGCTTTGGTTGTAATGATTGAGGCCGTCCGGATGGTTTGCGAAGAAGGTTTGCTGGATCGGGGACAAATCCCAAGGCTGCCCATCGACGACCTCCACCTCGGCGCTGCGTGCAATGTCGGCGTAAATCTGCCTACCGTAGGGTGCGATTTTCTCGATCGCCTGGTGGCGGAGGATATCTCCCACCAGGAAACGAAAGCCCTTGGACCGGCAGCGCGACACAACTTGCATGGCGCTGATTGAATCTCCACCCAATTTGAGAAATGTCACGTTTGTGGAAACGTCCTCTTGGCTAAGATTCAACACCTCGGCCCAAACGCTCGCCAGTACAGACTCGACCTCAGTGGCAGGGGCTTTCCGGTTATGGACCGTCGGCCTGAGGGCGGAAGCAAGGTCTAGATCCGCCGCCATCTGCCGAAGGCGTCTTCTGTCCACCTTGCCGGTGGCTGATAAGGGGATATTAGGGATGGGTATATAGAGAGATGGAACCATATAAGCCGGTATCTGCAGCAAAAGCTTTTCGGTAAGCCCCGCCGTGAAACTATCCACGGCAGCTGCAAGTTCGCCATGGCCGATGGCCTCTGAGTTGTCCCAATCGCCAGGTAAACAAACGAAGACAACGACAATGGCCTGATGTCCACTAGAGGGAACGACAACTTCTGCAACAATCTGGGAGCCATCAAGATCGGGCAACGCCTGTTTGACTTGATACTCAATCTCGCCAAGCTCGACGCGTTGACCTCGGATCTTGACCTGGTCGTCTTTGCGACCGACAAAGTGGAGCACGCCATCCGCATCGTACCGGACAAGGTCGCCCGTGCGGTACAGCCGGCCCCGGCGGCCGGCCACGCCGGGACCGCCGCGGATCAGCCATGCCGGGTCATTGACAAATGCCGCCGTCGTCTTTTCGGGGTCGCCGAGATACCCCTGGCCAACCAGCGGCCCCTCAAGCCACAGCTCGCCGATATCACCAACGGAAACCAGACTTTTGCCGTCCGGTCGGACGACCCAAACGACCGTCCCGCACCCTTTCCCGATGACCGGATCTTCTTTTTCGCCAGCTCGAATTGGTGACGCTGTAGCAGTAACTGTCACTTCTGCGGGGCCATATAAGTTCAAAGGAGTGGCGATATTCTCCCAATGTAAAGCGACAGAGCGGGTCAGTTTCTCGCCCGTGATCGCGAGAGTTTGAAGAAGCGGCACGTCACCGGCCGAAATGAGTTGCGCTATAGTGGGCGTGAGGTACGCGTACGTTGCGCCGAGTTTGTTAATTGATTCGGCAATCGAATCAAATCTGCTTTCGTTATTGGGTACGCACAGGCAGCCGCCGGCTACGAAGGTATGCACCACATTCGACCATGCTACGTCAAAGGCGTATGATACGTAGTCAAACACGCGGGTTTGCGCGGTAAACCCAAGTACTCTGCGCTGGTGCTGGACGGCGCTGCTAAAGTTGGCATGCGTGATCATGACACCTTTTGGTACACCTGTGCTGCCGGATGTAAACACAATATAGAGAAGGTCGTCAGGGGTCGCCTGCGCGAGCGGTGGCTGGCTGTCGTTGTCTCTAGGGTCTTGGGCCGCCTCCTCTTTGGCAATGATGACAGGAACATTAGGACCAGCTAGCTCGCTAGCCAGCGTCTGGTTGGCCTTTGACGATAGGATCAGTTGGCAGTGGGATGAGTGCGAAAGGGTCTGCTGGACGATGGCTCGAAGCCGCGACGCCGGCTGCGTCGTGTCCATTGCCACTGACGCTGCCCCGGCTTTCATGACAGCAAGCATCGCCACTGACGTCCACATCGACTTCTCGAAGCATAGCGGAACAATCGTGCCAGGCCTGGCCCCTAGTGCTGCCAGGTGATGCGCCAGCCGGGTTGACAGGACGTCCAGCTCGCAGTACGTCAACTCGCCATTCCAGGCGCAGATAGCTGGCGCATCTGGCTGCTGGCGTGCGCGCTTGGTAAACAGGTCGTGCACACAAGCCTTGACGGTCTCAGGCACGGAGGCGTTCCAGGCCCAAATATGGCGGAGGTCCTGCTCCCGGGTTGTTTCGATCTCATCAATAGGCATGCGGGCCATTTCAGGCTTGCATAACTGGCGCAAGACCTGGTCAAATTGCTCGGCCAAAAGTTTGGCAAGGGCTGGCGCTACAACCGTCGCATCGTACCGCAGCTCAAGAGCAATACCTTGGTCATTGAGTTTGCAGGTAACCATAAGCGCATATGTCACAAATTGCCCAACGTTGTTACCAAAGCCTGCTGCTTTATGCAATTCAAACAGTGTAAACCTTTGACTGTCCAAGGCTTCTTCTTTGGGCTGTAAAACGAAGAGTGACTGGAATTGGCATGCCTGCGTAGCACCGGGACCTAGCTTCCGAACGTTGGACAAGCCAAACTGCTCGTGCGGCACCATCTCGATCGCCTGCAATTGCATATAGGCTAGTAAATTGCTTACTGATGGGTTGTCTTGCAGTCTCACTCGGACCGGCATTGTGGTAATCGTCGGTCCCGTTATGCGCTCAATGCCCGGAACCGGTGCCTGGCGTCCGTTACTGACAGCTCCAAAAACAACATCGTCAGAACCGGTGTGGCGGCTGATGACAATCGCCCAGGCAGTCCGCAGGATAGTGGATGGTGTGACATCTTTCTGCGGCCAGTGAAGCTTAATAGCATGTTGCAAGAGCTGATTAGCTTGTGGTTGGTACGAAGCTGACGGCAGTGGAGGAAACGGCACAGCCTCGCAGTCAGCCAGCTGAGCCTGCCAATAGTGGCGTGTAGACTGCAAGTCAGCAGTAGTAATGTTTCTGATGAATGCCTGGAAAGGCGTGGAAATAGGGCTGATGCTTCCTGAATGATACGCAGTTTCTAACTGCGCTAGAAGCAGCGGCATCGACCATCCATCGTAGAGGGCGTGGTGGATTGTCCATACCAGATAGCGAGCACCGTCGTTGTCTACAAGAACAACAGCTCGGCTTAAGGTCTCACCAAGCTTAATCTCATGCGCTTCTTCAGCCTTTGTGTAATCATAAAGGCTTTGCTGGATAATGCAAGGCGACGACGCGGTGTCGATAACCACTTGCACCAGCCCTTGCTCTGGCAAGTCCACAATCCGGGTGCGAAGAATGTCGTTGGCCGCCACCACCTTGTTCCACGCCTCTACTAGGCCCTTAGCATGAATTTCTTGCTTGAGTGGAAATATGTTGCGTGCTACGTATCTGCCTGCGTGCTTTGCTGTCATTGCTAACAGGCCTTTCTGGAGTGGGGTACAGGGAAAGATATCTTTGATCTGGTCAGCCATTAAGCAACAACATGATGCTGCTTGCTCGCGGATAATATGTGTAGGCTGTTTGACTGGAAGCAACGAAAAGGGGGTAATCAGTTCTGTAGTAGAACTGTTTGCCGTCGCCATCTTCTGGGCCAGATCGCATAGACGTGGCCACTGGAAGACGTCTGCCACCTTGAGTGATAGTCCCTGCTCTCGTGCACGCCCGACCAGTCGCATGGCAGCAACCGAATCGCCGCCAATACGCAGGAAGCTGTCCTCAGCCGCAATTGCGTCCGGGCTGATACCTAGTACGTCCGCCCACAGCCGCTGCAGTTGGAGCTCGGCTTCTGTCGTCGGCGCCGTCCGGCTGCCGCCCTGCGACCAGGCCGTGTTCAGCGCGGCCAGCTGTTCAAGTGTCATGGCTGCGCCCCTCTCCTGCAGACGTATACGGTCTGTCTTGCCTGTCGCCGTCATCGGGAAGCAGTTAATAGGAATAAAAGCGCCTGGGACCATATGCATAGGCAGCCGGTCACCTAGTTTTGCATTAATATCCGCTATTACCCTTTGTAATGTTGTGTTATCCTCCGCTGCGTCTCCTAAAGCTAGGAATGCCACAAGCATCGTCATTTTGCTCCCCTCTGGTCGAATAACGTCGGCTAAGACGTCAACGCTAAAGTCGGGGTAAAAGTCAAGACATTGTCGCAGATGGTGTTCGATCTCGCCAAGCTCGACGCGTTGACCTCGGATCTTGACCTGGTCGTCCTTACGGCCTACAAAGTGGAGGACGCCGTCGCTATCGTATCGGACAAGGTCGCCTGTGCGGTACAGCCGGCCGTGACGGCCAGACGAGCCGGGACCGCCCCGGACCAGCCATGCCGGGTCATTAACAAATGACGCTGCCATCTTTTCCGGGTCGCCGAGATACCCCTGGCCAACTAGCGGCCCCTCAAGCCACAGCTCGCCGATCTCACCAATGGACACAAGACTTTTGCCGTCCGGCCGAACGACCCAGGCCACTGCCCCGTACCCTTTCCCAATAGCTGGGTCCTGTTCACCTGGTCGAACTTGGGATAGTGTACCTGTTACGGTGCACTCTGCAGGACCATATGTGTTCAAAACCATATTAATACTTTCCCACGAGGAAGCTACCGATCGACTAAGCCGTTCCCCACTTAGGACAAAGGT
This sequence comes from Colletotrichum somersetense, assembly GCA_030867255.1. Taxonomy (NCBI): domain Eukaryota; kingdom Fungi; phylum Ascomycota; class Sordariomycetes; order Glomerellales; family Glomerellaceae; genus Colletotrichum; species Colletotrichum somersetense. Next base: position 123 of record MU843960.1, on the reverse strand, counting down.
CTGGACAGAGGGAAGGGCATGGGCGGAGACAAGCTGTGCTACGGTAGGCGTGAGGTGGAGGTATGTTGCGCCGAGTTTGTTGATGGATTCAGCAATTGAATCGAATCGGTTTTCGTTACTAGG
>MU843958.1:0-11862 GCA_030867255.1 Colletotrichum somersetense | reverse complement strand
CCGGGGAAGTGTAAAGATGTGATGCTGCTTGAACAAGGGGTGTGTATTCTCAACGAGAGCTTAAAGAAAAGCTTTGGAAAGGGGCTGAGGTGGTGTTTACATGCTAGTAATAAGTGAAAAACCCGCTTGGTCCTCATTTCGTACAAGTAAATGAAGGCATTCGGGGAAACATTGATCCTGCAGATTGTCTTAGTACTACAGGTGATCCGATTGAGGATGAAAGGGGGGTGGGCGTTGGACAGACCGACAAAGAAAGACCCACATCGCATTATAACAAAGCCAACAATCTCATTCGTTGTGGCTTGCACCGGGCATTCGCGATCCGGTATACAAATTTCGGAATCGATGACATAAACTGGATCGTCGTCAAACAGCTGGAACCGTTAGGCAGTGCCACGTGATGAACCCAGTTGAGGTTTGAGATATAGTCGCCGCACCACCAACATCGACACTACCTGTGCAGCCTCGCCGCTCAAAATACTATCTCGACGTTCCCTGGAAGGCAACGCTCCGACAAGGGCAGGTTTTTAGCTATCTTTCCGCGGTCCCAATGACATATGAGCTTGCGGTATTGGCCGCCAGTCTCAAACACAGTCATGAGCACCCAAATACATCTATATCTGAGAAGAACCCCTGAGCGGAATGACCGAAGACAGAAAGAGTCTGCCAGTGACAAAACGTGGCCTGCACCTGTCCACCCACACCCCCGTTTTACCTTCAATATCAGGCAAGCGAGGGTGACGGTCACGGATGGCTTTCGTCCTGTGCATCTCATCGACTCCTGTAACAGGCAACCCTGACGACGTCTTCATTAATTATGACTAGGATACTCACCCACGCCAGGAGAGGGTCCGCGTGGTAATCCATGCCGCTCATATTTCAGGACCGCTGTTTGCCCCTATCTTCTCTGATAGGAGCTCGGTGCCTTGCCTGTTCGAGAATGGCCAAGAGTACAGCCGACACCCATATAAACCTGCTTCCGTTCAAGCTTTTGTGCCCGGTATGCCATTGTATTGTCACTGTCAATAATAGCGCGAACCTTTCAAACCAGATTCTCAACATGATTCGACCTCCCGGAAACATTCTATACCTTCAGAGAGGAGCTTATGACACGACTGATGTCCTCAACCACCTCCACGTCCCAAGCCAGGATAGCCGTTTGTAAGGAGCATCATATAACTTGATTTCCAATCAGACTACCTAACTATCCACAGGCGTGACGAGACCGGGTGGCGCAGCCAGAGCTCGAAATGGGACGGAGACGTACGGTTGGAAACGGCAGCTCTTCTCTACTTTGTTTATGCTGTAGGGCAGATGTTACTCGCTGCACGTTCTTGGTGTTGCCGGACGGGTTCAGTTGTCTGACGGCTGGTTCTCGGTTTCAAAACTTGGCGAACAAAGGTGCCGCCAATACCGACTCACGATGCGTTGTATTCGGCCCGTTCAGTATCCAAGGTCATCAATAGACGAGAATTGATCTCAATCACGATGGTCTAAATCCAGCCCACTTTTACTATTCGTACACCACGCCCGAGTCTTCAGGTCTCAAACCCTTAATCATTTGCCCCGTGACTCACGATTCTCACGCTCTCTAGACAGACATTTCTTCTGGTTTATAACGCTTCCTTAAAGGCCATTTAGTAGACCTGACCGGGAGATAAGGCACATGGTATCATTTACAAGTGACACCATGGAGATAATAAGCCAAAAGAGAGCGGACACCATACGGAGGCAATATCAATGACGAAATAGTGTAGCCGTCAGTTCCATTGACTAATCAGAATAGATGCCCACAGTTCCCAGGTTCAATACCCGAACTCAGATCTTTTCCTGTTGGTCGGCTTCGCTGACAAAAGCCCAGAGCTCTTGGAGATAGAGCTTGGGACCTGGCTCTGCCAATTCGTTTTTGTGTGAATCATGTTCGCGCGGTCTCTAGAGTCGAAGATGCCATCCGCCGCGTTCAAGCCTGGCATTCAACGTGCAAAGGTCAGCGTTGGTTGGCCGACTGTCGACGCCACACCTTCTATGTGGCTTAGCAGCGCCACCCCCACCAAATACCGCCAATGACCATCGTGTTCGGCAACTCAACGCTGGTTCCTGGCTCTTCTTTAGTTGGCTGTCGGGAGCGAGATAGGACTCGTCCACTTCAGAGTCAAGCGAATATCGTCCAGCCCAGAGACCGGCTAGGGACGTGATCACGAAACCCAAACCAAAAGCTGCGGCATAAATGCGTTGGAAAATGAGGGCAAGAACTGAGCTCACCCGAAGATAGTCTCTTGCGTTTGTTATACCATTTATCTAGCCGCAGGCGCGAACAGCAAACTAATGAAAGACCTGGGGTCGCATTGGAGACCTTCAAATTCAGAAGATTCTGGTCTGGCTGAAGGGAGAAGCTGATAGAAGATTGCGACAGCAAGAGAAATGCCGATGGACCCCATTGCTGATCGATGAGATTTCTTCGCTTCCAAAAGTCCATTTAGTACACCTTCCCCATCCTCAGACTCTGCCCAAGTTCTGATCTCTGCTCCGTCAAATTGGCTTATCGCGCACCATATCAAAAAGGACCAAGTATCCTGGATTTCCTCAACGCCAGGAAATAGCGAGACCTGGCGGGCTTCGCTTATGAATAGGGAGAGATTGAGAGCATCATTTGGACTTAAAAGAGTTGTCAATCTCCTCGGGATCTTTCCCTACGCATGCTCAACATTAGTCATCTTTGTGTCAAGCTAAGAGACCTTACCAATGTATTGTCCGGAAGAAATATCCCGAGTTCCTGGATCCCTTTGAACACATTGATGTGGTGGGACTCGAGACATAAGCTCCGGTTGAAGGAAAAAGCCGCTGCTGTCGCTAGAAGATGTAGTGGTTGATCAGCCCCTGATCTGGGAGCAGCTGTTGCCGAGTAAAGGTCGATGACTCTCTCACAGAGCTCAATGTTTCTCGCCAGCCTTAGGCTCAAGCTCCCCGAGCAGTGAACATTGAAGACCTTTGCGCATAGCCGGATGTTGTCGGCAAAAGAAATACTTCTATTGAGGTCGTAGATCTCATCTTGATCGACGTCCCCTCCAGCCAGCTCAAAAAGACAACGAAGAAGCGCTATGATATGGAGCTCTAGTCGGTCATTGTTTGCTCTCCTAGTCATCCATTCTAGCGTATTAAGCAATACGGCCTCATTGATGTGGCCCAGGTTGGGGGATTCCGGGTTGATCAATAGCCCACAGAAGGCCAAGATCTGGACGTAGGTCATCCGTACATCGTAGCTTGAGTTCTGTGAATTATCAGCATCCAGCACGTTGAACGATGAGAACAATGCCTCTACTTTTACCTCGTAGGACAACGCCGCCCATTTCAGTGGGGCTAATGGGATTCTGGACTCCGGACACCCTTTGAAGGAGAAAGTTTGTCGAAGGCGGTGACAGTAGTATTTCATTAGTGATCTACCGCCTCCATTCAGGATTCTTCTCGTGGCTTCTGAGAGCCATTGGCTAACAGCATTTTCTATTCCGAGTATATGCCAGGGCGGCAAAATGAAGTAGGGCAAGTTTACCTCGAAAGTCAAGATGGTGGCAAGATCGGCAATGCAGGCAGAGTCGACCGCAATCTCGGTATACTGTCCATCGTTTGTGTTGCCGATGATGTGAATCCAATTCTTGTATTCTTTTAAGATATTTTGATAGCCATCGGTGAATCGGTCGAAGTAGCAAGCTATTAGTTTGGTGGTGGACTGTGGTTTGGGCATGTTTGAATCGGGGATGCCTATACACCAGCGAAGGTTCAGCAATTAGCAAGGTGTTCTTGTAGAGGTGTCCGCTCACCACGAGAAAGAAAGGTACCAAATACAACGATGCGAAGAAAAGAGCCCGGAGATGCAGATAGTAGGTTTGACAACGGTACGCTGTGGTTTGGGTGCGTTACCAAGAGTGATAAGCCCTTCTTTTTTTTTCTTGACAGTTGAGGTGTTCGGTAAAATGACTTCGGGCCGGGAGGGAATCTGCTCAGACACATGAGACAACATGCTGGCTTGATCCGAAGGGAAGGGGGGAGGAGGTAGATATCGAGAAGCCGCGTTGTTGATTCCGTCCGACGCCGTGGTGGGCGAGGCGACCGTGAACGCTATCTCATAATCAGGATGACAGAATCCACAGAAAAAATCGAGAGAGGTTGTAGGGGCATCGTCTAGGAGAAGAAACAGAGAGGGTAAGGGAAGGAGTTAAATATCCACAATACTGGGTAAGGCTGTGTAAGTCAAATTACCCACTTAGCTACAGCAACCCACTTCTATATTTTCACTTCACTTCCCTAGTTCCCCCAGCGCGAGCGACCTTCTTCCCGCTCCGGGGAGGACGCGTCTCATCCCATCTACGTACCTAATTGCAGCATACTGGTTTCTGCCCTACCCCTGCGGGCCCCAGAATTCACTACGGATCCTCAAAGAACGTGAAGGAGTCAACCCGTCCATCGAATGGCACGACGCGGACCCTGTCGCGCTGGGCTCAGTGCTCTTAGATCATGGCATGAAGAACCGGTTTTGTTGGAAGGTGTGACGCAAATGAAAACTCGGTGAAGGCCGGACGATCGGCAGTGGGCGACACTTCGAAGTGATGCACCACTGAATCTTCGACACAAGACGCGGTTACCAAGCGCGCCAAGAAATGCCTGCACATTGTCGCTGGCTCTGACTGCGAGCTGGCGGATATTGCATCTCCCGACAGACCCTGTGCTTTCTCCTGTGGTCTCGTCTGATTTGTGATCCACTACCTTGTTCCCGGCCGAGGACCCAGGTAATCCCCGCCATGTACCGTTGCGTAGCTTCCTGTGCCTGTCATTCATCCTTCCACCCCTCCCCATGTTTCCACCGCCCACTGTAGCATTGGTTGGGAGTCGGTCCTGTGCCCGCCGGATCCCGATTGGACCGCAACAGCGGGCTACAGTACCCTTGTAGCAAGGTAGCTGCAGGGTCGGCGTGTCGCACATGGTACATCTTGTTCGGACGTACACGAGCTGCCGCCGAAGTCACCAGCTGTCGTCGACTCCGGACAAGCATGCCTCCCACGTACAGACCACAAGATCGAGCCGATTTCGTATTGCCCTGGTACTCTGGGTACTTGGCACCGCGTTCCTGCCAGCATGCTGCATGTGGGTCAGGACTACCGTGGGAGGCGCTCCGGCGGGCGGTCGCGCCTAGATGGCAAGAGGATCCACTCGACCAGATGCATGCCACCCAAGGCCTTAGGCAGCATTCTTCTGGAGACCGACGCCAGATGTCCGGGGTTTGTTGGAGTTGACTGCAAGAGCTTTGGTCGCAGACCAAACCGCGCGCTTGAGGCACACTAGTGACGGATTCGTGAAGCCCTGGGACGAAGGGGTGAGGGCGTGCTATCAGGACAGGGCAAACGAGGAGTTCGGCTAAACACGAGGTTCCTTAATCTTCCACTGTCTCTTTTTGGTGGACTTGCGCGCCCGTTGGCTGTGGTGGAGGGCGACACGGTGGACCCCGCGGGCTTCATCATAGGGAGCAGCGTGCAACTTCGAGGTCTAGGCGATTGGCAGCAGGTGGACTCGGCGTCCGCCAAGAATGAGGCTCTGCGAACATGCTTCCTTAAAGGACACAGGAATTGCTTCGTCGGGATGCCTTCGATGGTGGTAACGACTCCCACTGTTTCGGATTCATACGACCCCGTTTACGCAATCTGCCAACATTTCTGACTCGCCTCGAAGCCTTGGGCCGTCGGTTCAACTTTCGCCTCCATCAATATGCAACGCCTCCCTATCGAGATCATGTCATACATTGTCGATTCTCTGCATGCACATGATATATTCAACCTCAGCTTGACCTGTTCCCAATTCAGATACATCGTGTACAATGACGATATTTGTCGGCCGGCCCTTGAGGTGAGGCACCTTTCAGTATCGTCTTTTTTCTATGACCATACTGACTGCGCCTTATACTAATGCCCCATACTCGACCGGAATTCAAAATGCCCGCTCCTCTAGGCAATATGCTCGGTGCTTGCGGCGATTGGTCAAGACCCAAAGCGCCATTGCCGCCGCCACGCCATACTCTGTTGCACTCGTTGCCCAAGTAGACGAGTTCATATACTGCCATGGCATGCTTTGCTATACCGATGGTCTCAAGGAGCTTCGTCTTCTTCACTTGCATGAGTCTGTGGGCACCGAGACCGTCGTCGATATCCCCATGCTACTGGAGTCCGTCTTGGAATCGAATCTCGATCACAGCAGATCCACATTTCGCCCGATTCACTTCGACTGTGGGATCGTAAGCTGCCTCTACAGCCCGCCAAAGTCCGAAGACCGAAGTTGCCTCATCGTTCTAGATCTGCAGCAACGGAGGCTCCTGGCAGCCTGTCGTCTTGCATCTACATCCAAGTTGTTTGTGCGCAACACCAGGGAACATCTTTACTATGGAACCCACTCTCTAACCGGGGATGACGGCTTCAAAAAATGTGCCCTGAAGCGATTCGACATCGCCAAGGACCAATGGGCCCCAGACCGTCTGGAGCTTGAGCACTTGGTCGGATCGGACATTGGCGTCACAGTCTGCTTTGAAATCTTTGACGACCAATTTTATGGACTCTCAAGTCTGCACAGTTTTGAGGTCTATGAAAACGACTGGACATCGTATTACTACGGATTCCGTTTGCCGCTAGGAAGCTCACGGGCCGAGGATATGCAGCCGACGTCGAAGAACGCCATGTGGCGGCGGCAACACAATGAGGGGCCAATCGATGATAGATGGAGTACCCTGCGACTCGAAAAGGACCCAGACACTGGGGTTATCATGGTCTCAGAGTGCCGAAGAGAGTGGCTTGTCGACGAGCGTTCAAGCACAAGGACATCATATCGAACAGCACTCGTTTTTTCTGATCGGCACCACCGTTCGGGCGAAGACTCCGATTCTGACTCCGACTCCGAAAGCGATACTGGAACCAGCGAGATGTTATCCGTTCATCCATTTACTGGCACTATAGCGAATACCAAGACACAACGCAGGGGATCCCACCGAGGTGATGATGGCTTTACAACCCCAGCGATCACTCTCAGTCAATGTTTCATACGCCGTTATGACTATTCCTGCGAAACGTTTATCGATCTAGTCAACAACACTGAAGCTGCCGGTTTGATGACACAGAGGCTACAGTTACGTTGTATTTCCCGTTCTAGTTTTGCTAGGAACAAACACTGTCTGCAAGAAACCCTTGCTGACAGTTCTACACAAGCGGCACTCCAGCTCTCCACGCTGAATAAGATATCATGGTGGCCGACAAAAGTTGGTTTAAGCCAGAATGACGTACGATCAGCAGAGTTGGACAGCTTGCTTAACCCAAAGGGCCATAACACTCAAAGCCCTATCTCGGGGGTCATTGACGACCGCTCTATCGTTTATGCTGTCGGTCCTCGTGAGCCCCAGAGTAAACGACCTCTAGTATTCATCTCATTCGACCCTGCTATCAGACTTTCAAATACCAACCACTGGCCCGGTGGCCCAATGGCGCCAGCACGACCTCGACCGAAGACGCAGGGAGAGAACACAATGGACCCCTGCCCCTATCCCACACCTCAGTCGTTGCCGGCCTTGGAGCCTGCTTCGAAGAACCCTCATTCTAGTGAGGATTCCACCCCAACTTGGTTGAGCAAGTCTCCAGCTGCGTACTTGCATAGTGCTAGCACTCCTGGACAAATCTCCGGTTTCAATTTTGCGTACAGCGGGAATAAACTTGCCCCATTTGTACCGAGGGAGGTGTCAACCAAGGCAGTTTGAAGTAGCTTGGTTAGTTGGGTTGGTGCCGCAGTCTCTAGTCTTTGCAGTCTATTTCTTCCTGTATTTGATCAGTCAATGGATGATGTAATACCAACTTTCCCCAACTCCCCCACAGATTCGAATTCCTCCGGATCTTGGGGCAGCAGTAACATATGAGGGAACAAAAAGTCGTAGTGCCGACTGTCTTGCTCACCTCGGCGAGGTCACCGGGGGATCAGGTTTTGATGTGAGTTGATGTGCTTAGAGCGACTTTGGTTTGGTTGAATGGGCTTAGCTTGAGTTGGTTGAAGTGACTTTGTTTAGCCTTGACTTGATGACAATAAGTGTCAAGCTCCGCAGGGCCGGTCTGAATTATGGAATTAGGTTACAGGGCGCACCCTTGTGCACCGTAGCGGAGCAGAGGTCGCTGGGCTGTTTTGAAAGGGGAGTGTGAATACCCTCATATTTGTGAGTGTGGCTGACAGTGCGCAGAGTTGCTTCAATCAGGATTAAGCCCTAGGCGCGGGAGGTACGCTAGCACTAGACAGAGGGAGCAAAGCGACTAGCTACAAGTCACTATAGACACGGCCTAGCCGCCATTTACACCTAGTATTACCTCCAATACGTTCTGGGGTTCTTATTGAGGAACACCTAACATCAAGTAAGAACTGCCTTCTCCACAGATCCCCAGTCACAACACTAGCGAGAGAAGCCTCTAAACTGCATTCTATCTGAAATACGTCCGCCAAATAGTGTGATTTACCTCGGAAAGATTAGCGTAGTCGTGCGTAGCCGTCAGCCAGAGTGGTTTGGAATAACGGGATTACCTGTCTAGTTCAAGAGAGCTCTATTTGATGGATCTGAATGCGATTCTAGACTAATGACTGAGAGGCCCTTTACAACATATCAGGCACTTCCAACCAATCTTCAACATTTGCCATGGAGAACCCGTACTACAGACCTCAACAACTATAGCTTGCAAGCTTTGTTCTTCATCTAGATTACTTGGTTGGTGTTCACTGAAAATTCGAGGCCATGCTAGAATCAACGTGAGTGTAGCGGTTGTGTATTTACTGGCTGGCTCTGCAAAATACAACTGTTGTGACACACCCATCTCGCTTGTTATTCCTTCAACGGCTGACAACGGACAGAACTCCGTTCAATGCATCGCCAGGGCTAACGTAGAAGGCCAAGGCGATAATGACGTAAAGACCGAGTAACATGGCACCCTCGAGATAGTTCGACTTACCGTCCTGTACAGTGTACGTAACTACCAGCACAGAGAACGCGAAGGCGACAGTCGCGAACGTCTCAAAGTGGAGAGTCATGGGCTGGTCGAGGACAGCCCATCCGAGGATGACTAGGAACGGGGTGACGAGAAGGGCGATCTGGATGCTGGAGCCGATGGCGACACCCATAGCCAGGTCCATCTTGTTGCGGATGGCCACAGCCACGGCTGTAACGTGCTCTGCCGCGTTGCCGACGATGGGAATGAGGATAAGCCCAATAAAGGTCTTGTTGATGTGGGCCGTCTCGACAATGGGGTCGATGCTCGTGACAAGGCAGTCGGCGCAGAGTGTCACCAGCACGGTGGTGACAAGAAGTACCACAGCAGCGGCAAGAGGGCCCAGGACGGGCTCCCCAGGCTCCCCCTCGTTGTGGTGCTGGTTCTCGGCATCGAACAGGTTGCGGTGGGTTCGCAGCTGGAACCAGAGGTAAAGGACGTAGAGCAACAGAAGGATGATGGCAGTGCCGCGGGACAGGACCAGAATGTTGTGGTCCTTGTCGACACTATCGGCCTCGTCGAGCACGGAGTACAGCTGCCATGCGCTATTAGTGGATGAACGAGAGCGCATTGGGATCCGCTTACCGTGGCGGGGATGACGAGCGAGGCAGAAGAAAGCGCCATCAGCGAGCAGGTGGTTTGTGCCGTGGCAGAGGCAAAGCTTTGCTCGATGCCCTGGCCGGTAACCCGGTCGCGCATGTTGACGATGCCGCCGAAGAAGAAACACATGCCCATAACAAGAAGCAGATTCGAGAGAATGGAGCCGAGCATAGACGACTGGACAACCTCGATCTGACCCTCCTTCAGAGCAACAATGCTGACAATCAACTCGACTGCATTGCCAAAAGTAGCGTTCAGCAATCCTCCGAGGGCCTCGCCGAGCTTCATAGAAATTTGCTCGGTTGCGAACGACAAGACAGCGGCGAGTGGGATAATGGCAAGAAAGTTGATGATGAAGACGCCAGTCGGGCTCCAGTGAAGCTTTCCGGCGATGATGCCCAAGGGAACCATCACAAGAAGAACGTTGACGTAGTCTATGTCAGGGGACTTGTTAGCAATCCCAACGCGATTTCACCAGCATCGCCAAGGCATGGATGGATGTTATTTACTGCTCAAGAGGGTCACCTTGGTAACGTGCCATGCCTGGGAGGAGCACCTCACGGCGATGTTGGGGCTGTCGGTGCCCGGGGTATGCATCGAGTTGAAGAAGAACTTGAACGTCTTGTTGCCGCGGTCGCCGTTGGCGACATGGCTTCCATGGTTGCCAAGGAGCGGCGAGTTCTCGTTGACATTGCCATTGGGCTTGTTGGTGGTACCCCAAGAGCGGACCTGTCCGCGGAAATGCTGGTTGACTGAATTGTCGGACATCGCACCCCACAAGTAGCCGGAGTCCAACAGTGAGGAAAGTTGTCTAGTTGCTCACGCACGTTTCAAGATAGGCGTGGTCCGGAGAAGGCGATGAGTGATGTCGAACAGCGGTACTAAAGGCCATGGCCGGTGGGACAAGCGAGTAGATATAGTGTGGCCGTGAGGGAGACGGCGAGCGCCTGACGCCGGAGACCTATGATGCAGTGGGAAGAAAGCCCAACGAGGCTCTGCTGGGCTGCACTAGGATCATGATAGGCAACTGTGGGTGGAGAAGAGCGGTTGGCGTACTGGGTGATCGGAAGCGCGCATGGATTGAGTATGCGCGACTGGACGGCGGGGAGAGGTGTCTGCTTGCAAGTCAACTGGTAGGCTAGGGCACATTATCTTGCCTGCATGGCCCTCTGCATAGTGGATGGCGGCGCACGCCCCTGGGTCGGCCTAGCGCACCGGCGAGGATTGCCGCTGTGCTGGGAGCCCTGTCACGACCTGCAGCCAAATTGAGCTGTCCCGAACGATGTGCCTGTCGAAAACGAGGCCGTGTTGTTGACGCCCCACTTCGCAATGTGAGGAGCGGCGGGGAACCTGAGCCGGTGCACGGACTGACACGTGGGAGGATGGCTCTTCCAGTCGCGACGTTTGGCCCGGCCTCGAAGAGTTATGTTGGTGGAGAACGCGGAGGTACTTGGTACTCGTGGCCGGCGCCGGGGCCCTGGGAACAAGGGGAACAAGGGACGTTTTGATCCTCTCGCTGCCGGCGCGCCAACGGTTCGCTGTATCGCAGCCCCGCTCAGAGTCAAAGCTTTTCGCGAAGCATGACTCCAATGAGTATGTACTTACCTTCATGAGCTCATTACCTCTGGCTATTGGATGCGTCTACGGCCGCACAGCCAGTGCCCAAACAAGTACATGCGACTATGACAAGGCCTCTTAACACGCTACTGGGGAAACGCAGTCGCCAAGGCTTTCGGTGGAAGACCAGACATTAGATGGACCTTTGCTGAATATGCCTCGCCAAAAGTCTGCCTATCAGTGTCCAGGCTCTAGAGATTGCAGGGTAGCAGAGCCTGGGTTATGACTCAAAAGGGTCTCTGTTCATGACTGGTGTGGAGAGGCTGTCGCAAGTCACGATCGTCACGTGCACTGTCCAAGTAATTGTGAAGCCGATAATGGCTTCAAATCATTGGAACCTAGGACATGGTCACTTTTTAGGGCCTCACCTATTGGTCACCCAGATCATGAACGGATCATTTGTGCGCTACTACCGTTACTACCGACCACATCTTCGTCAAAGACTTGTTTACAGTAAAAGGCGTAATGGGTGTCGTGAAATATGTTAGTTAATATCTTTAGTAGTAGTGGTGTGGAGTGGCTGTCGTCACGAGTTTGTTGATGCTCCTTGTAGGATGCAAGTCACTAGTGGAACCCTTGCTAACAGAGCCAGAATTCGTAC
>MU843957.1:0-11869 GCA_030867255.1 Colletotrichum somersetense | reverse complement strand
ATTCCCTAAGTCTTTAGTTTTATCTTGTTTTCACTATCACCTTATTTAACCTACCCACCCTACATACGGGCCACCCCCACATCCGGGCCATTATCACCACTACCATCACCACCACTATCACCACTTATTCCTCGGGCTTGCCGCCTACCTATATATAACTTTCGGCCTTGCTGGATAATTTAGATACGCTGAATTTATCCGGATTATCTATATCGCCGGCTGCCGGATTCTCTAGCTGCTAGATATCCCCTATCTATACGAAGGTGCTGTTAGGCGATAGAGGGACCTTTTTCCTCTTACGATTCAGAAGGTCATTTAGCTAGGCTTTTAGTACCTTGTTTTCCTTCTCTAGAAGGGTCTGTTAGAATACCTCCTTATTATATCCCTTTTACACCTTTCTAGATAGGTAACAGATAGTATAGGTATCTAACCTATCCTTAGCCAGCTAGCTTAACTAGTGTAATTAATGCTATAAGTTAGCAGACCGACGAGGGGTTAACTATAGGACGATAGATACAGCTTTATCCTACTGTTGGCTGCTAGGCTGGCTGGTCTGCTGGCTGGTCTGCTGGCTGGATGATGCCTTAGATATTAAGGAGTTAGATAGAGGGCGCCTTATAGTAACTAGCTATAATCTAGCTGCCCTCCAGCCAGCCTTAATATTCTGGTCTGTTATCGCTGACTTACAAGCCTTAAAATAACACTCTAGAAATACCTTTTTTCTAGCCACTATTAAAACGCTTATCTAGTTATCTATAGATCTAACTTCCTTACGATAGGCCTGCTTTAATAGGCTAAAGACCGTAATATCTAGAGGCTAGAGGACGGTAGAGGAGTGTGGCGGTAGAAAAAAGAGATATATATAGTGCTGCTAGTATTCCTATATAAAGTTAACAGTTATATAGCTATAATACCTATTAAGAACCAGTAGTCTGGCCTTATCTAGCTGGCTAGGTATAGTCTTTAGGATAAAGACCTCTTTTAGCTACACTAGGGCAGTCTTATCGTTTATCTAGCTGTTATCTAATGCTATAAATCGCCAGTTAGTATATTTAGATAGGTTAGACTCTAGAAACCACTAGGTCTATAGTGATTTTCCCTTATATACAACTAGCGGATCTAAGGAGGTCCTAGTAGTATTAATACATTTAATAATAGATATCTATCGCCGGGATCCTGGCTCCTTTTATGTCTGCCGGGATGCCATAGAGCCTAGCACCAGCCCATTGGCTCCCTTGCCCTCTATTATGCTAGTTTTATCTATATTCTATCGGTTAGAAGGATAGTGTCAGAGGCTGGCGTAGTATTAAGTAAGAGAGTTAGGATAACGCTTAAGAGATATATAAGATAACGCTTAGTTATAGTAATAAGACTTAAATATAGGATAGACTTAGACACACTTAAGGACAGACTTCTATAGCTTTTTAGTAATTAACTTATAATATACTTTTTAAATACCTTTTAGTATCTAACTTAGGAATTTATTAACTAAAAGCTATATAAGCTCCCCTTACGCCTATTAACTACCTAACTAATTACTAAGTGATTAACAGACTAATAAGCTAATATTACTATTACTAAGTATTAACCTTAGCTATACTATTAGTAGAAACCCTACTGTTAGATTACTAACTATAATATACCTCTAGCTAATACCTTATAATAATTAACTAAAATATATTATTTATATTTAGAAAAGACCTTTCTATCTAATTAATTAGAAATCTATATTATATATATATTTTATATAATTCTTAATAAGTATATATTAAAGTAAGTATATAAAGTAGTATATATAAATAAATAGTAGACTTAATTAGCTACTTTAATATAATTTACTTTACCTTATATAAAGATTAGGTAGGTAAGTTAGCACTAAATATATATATAAGCTAATAATATCCCCTTTATATATACTTAATAGTACTATATATAATAACTATAAAAAAACTTATATAAAAGTAGACCTATATACTTATATATATAAAAGACCTCTATAGAATTAAATTAAATACTAGATTTCTATTCTTTTAGACTTTATACTTTAGTAGTAAGTAGTATACTTCTATTAATCTATCAGAATATTAATATTTTTACTTAAGGCTAATTTTATTATAACTAAGTAGTTGGCCTGCTTTTTAGGTTTCTTATAGGTTATAAGCCTAGTTAGCTTAGTGGTTTAGCTAACTACGTGCGTGTTACCCTGCACGCTTATAAAGATCACACGTTTAAATCGCGCTGCCATAAGTCTAAAGAGCAGCTAATTGCAACAGTAAGTCTAATAAGCAGTTATATGCGACCGTGAGTCCTTAACTGGCAAGCGTACAGACCAACCGGATAAGGTCAGTGCCGGAAATACCCTTAAAGGGGGCTGTTGAATATGTTAACATTTCTACTTATGGCTAATGCCGTCACAACCAAGTGGCAGGCCCGCTTTTTAGGTTTCTTATATAATCTAATAGTCTAGAGGCTATAGGTTTAAATCTGGTAATTCTCGATTTTTTATTTATACTTCTTTTACTTTAGTGCTAAAACGGCTCCGCCGGGAAGGTTTAGAATAGTATTAACCTACCCTGCTTCCTACGCTTCGGGTCGGGATAGGCCAAGGCCATCCCTTTTTACCTTAAGTTTTTGCCTCTATTTTTTACTTCTAATTTTTTTTAAGATAGTTATGTTTTTTGTGTTCTATCTATTAGTTAAAACTGAATCCACTATCAGGTTGACTCTGCACAGACCATGCGCGCACGGTACTCTCCGGTAGACATGGGGGGGACATTATCAGCTTGTCTGATCACTCGTCCGCACTCAAAGGAATAAGGTTCTAGCATTGCTCTTGGATAACAGCCAAAACGGACAAGTCTGAAATATCGGCATTGCCTATTGTGTCTACAACTTAAAAGTTAATTTCATAAGCTCTGGCGCCGTTGCCAGGCAACAGTCCTTGATCTAGGCCTCAACAGCCCGGCGAGAGTGGAAAATGACCTGAACCTTACTTTGGACACGAGTCAGTGAGCCTGATTACCTATAATGTTTCGTTTAAGCAGCAGTAATAGCTCCTTCCTAGAGATATCCTTTACTTCACTGAGGTCAGACAAAGGTTTGTTCAATCAACGCAACTTGTAAATGATAATGAGTTCGCTTACTAGCTTTGTTCATGGTGAACGGTTCGGCCATGCCCTAGTGCTCTTGACTCAAAGACCCACCACTGGCTGGATGTTGAACATGAACCTCGTTGGCTACAGTGTGCTAGTCGTAAGTAAAAGCGTTAGCAAAAGACTGCACGGAAATTTATATACTAAAATTGATTCTAGGCCACTGCTTTCCCACTTTTATTAGCTATCTACAACTATTACCTGCATCCCATAGCACATGTGAAAGGCCCTTTCACTGCCGCCATATCCCCAGTGAGTTTAATATCCATATTATTGAGAAAGCATAATTGGTATAGCTTAGCATAAAACCTGTAGATCTGGCTCATTCAGTCTGTGTCAAAACATCGACTGAACAATGACATCGAGAGAGTTCACGCAAAGTATGGTTAGTTCTGTAGTCTAAACCCCTCAATGTCTTGCCCTCGGACTCCCTCTAATGCAGAGCGGACAGGACCTGTTGTTCGAATCGGTCCCAATGAATTATCATTTGCAACCGAGGAGGCCCTAAGGACAATTCACAACCCTGGGTCGGACAGTGGCTACTTCACGAAGGAGGGGACGATTGAGTCGCTTCTTGGAATTCTCATCTGGGCCGCGCCAAACCTCCTCACGACCACTGAAAGAACGGCCCACAAACGGCTAAGAACCGCGTTGCAACCTGCTTTTACAGCCAAGGCATTGATGGAACAGGAAGACATTGTTCAGCACCATGTTAACAGAGCTGTAGAGCGCCTTGGTGAAAAATTGACCGAGCAAACGACTGTAAACTTGAGCGATCATGTCGGGAAAATGATTTGGAATATCGTTGGGGACCTGTCTTTTGGAGAGCCGCTGCTGCATGACCAGATGAGTACGGCAAGCCTTAATACCGGCTTTCTGATTTGTGAGTTGACAGACGATACAGGCGCTTATGAAAAGCTCAAGTACACTTACGGTAGGGGTGCGCCTCTTTTGGAATTGTTCCAGTTTCTCACAGAGATTCCAATATTCGGCGGGCTTGCAAAGCTACCAGTCTTGCTCGTGCCGCATGTCTTTCGAGTCCCGAAAAATTTCCTTTTGATGAATCAACTCAGAGGGTAAGTAATGATCACACCTATCCCACTAGCTACATTCTGACAAGCGTGTAGGTGCATCGAACGTCAGGGTGGGCGTAAGGACTTCCTTACCGCCATCCTCTCCGCAAAGGATTCGGCAGGCCTGACTCAAGCCGAAATTCTGAGCAACTCCGCTCTCTTCGCGTAAGATGTCCTTTTCCCTGGCCTCTCGAAACTTCCGACTGAGTTCATACCCAAATCAGCATGGTTGGTTATGATACTTCCGCCACAACTCTCTCGGCTCTGTTCTATCACGTGCTGCGGGAACCTACCCACTATCGAAGGATCCAAGAGGAAGTCCGTGAAACTTACTCATCGGCCTTAGAGATCTCGGCGCAGAGCGTAATGCGACTCCCGTACATGAACGCGTGCATCCAGGAGACTCTCCGCCTTACGCCGCCTATCAACGGACGAGGATCGCACCGCATTTCCCCGGGTACAACAATCGATGGGCTCTATGTGCCTAAAGGAGTCAACGTTTCTGCCGACATCTGGACAATCCATCGCAGACCCGATTACTGGGCGCTCGCGGACAAATTTAGACCAGACCGGTGGACTGACAACGGCCAGGGGACCGTGTTTGCGCACGATGTTCGGACGAGCTACCGACCTTTCCTGGTGGGGCCCCGGGTGTGTATCGGTCGTGAAATGGCACTGCAGTCCATCCGTCTGACCGTTGCCAAGATGGCCTTTACTTACGACCTGGAGATGGAGAACAAGGACACTTTTGTATGGGAGAGAGACGCTGGCAACGACTACGTCTGGCACGACTACAACATCTTGGTAAGAAAATCTAGGTGATTCAGCATGTGCAGAATAAAAAATCGCCTTGGCCCATTCAACGATGTAGAAGAATCAGCATCACCTGCGGTGGTTTTCTCGAGGTATGAAGTAGGATCCTCGATTAGTAAATAGATACTCAATTTATATGAGAGATTTTGGATTCGAGACGAAGTGAGGGGGCCCACCAACAGCCACAGCAACAGCGGGGTTGCCCTTCATAGCTAAACTTGCCAGCAAAGGCTTCTTAATCTCTCTTTGAGTCAGAAGATGGCTCCTATATTTTTGTCCTCTCCATCTACTGTTGCGGCACGCGATCCCGCTCTAGAAGACAAGGCCTATGATGGAGTAGAGAACGAATTAATCTCGTAGCTGAAGCGAGGATGTGTTCATAGCTGTTAGATTATAGAACCGTTTCTTTAAAATACTGAAAAATAAGGCTTTTCTTACTGTTAAATATATACGTATCTAGGCTAAAGTACAGTCACATAATAGAAATCTAGGCTTAACCACTAATTTCTCTACTGTCTACATATTAACCCCTTAACTACCACTATAAATAAAACTATAAGTAATTAAAATACATAGTAAGAGTAGAGTTGATAAGAAGATAATTATTTAGCTATTAGTATTATATATACTAGCCCTATACTTTATATACTACTTATAAGTAATATACTAATGACTTTATAATACACTTTACTATATATTATAGGACTGCTACTTATACTTATAATTTCTTCTTAATAACTCTATATCTTATATTTTAGCTTTTATTAAAGGTATAGGTTTAGCTACTTAAGTAGCCTTTGTAAAAAGCTATTTATAATAAGATAGGCTATACTATATATTTTAGCCTATTGTAAAGAAATACTGTAATCTTTAGATTAAAAATCTAGTAGTATAAATTAAAAAAAGATATATCTTAAAGATACTACTAAAGGAATACCTTTTACTTACTAAATATTATTTAATTAAGTATCTTTATAAATATCTTATAGCAATATAAGATATTAAGCTTAGTTAAAATAGTATAGTTTAGACTATATTCTCTAGTAAAGGCTAAAAATAGTCTTTTACTAGAAAGTATTACCTTTTTTACTAGCTAGTATTACTTTTTAATTAGCCCTAGATATTTTGAAAAAAAATATTTTCTAAAGTTTATTAAAAAGCTTAAAGTAAGGACCTATATACTTCTAGCGTCTAAAGACTTTATCTTTAGTATAAGCTTACCTAAAACGTAGTTTCTAGTTACTAATTATATCTTATATAATCTTAATAAGTTAATATAAGTAATTAAGACTATCTAGAAAATAGCTTTTAATTTTATTATTACTTAACTTTATACTAGATATAATATAAGTAGTAAAGTTTTAGTATTTCTAAATAAAGTAATAAGTCTTTTATATTTAAAAAGTAGGTACAGTATATAAAGATACTAAAGAATAAAGTATTAGTTAATAAACTTTTTATAAAGCTTAGGGTTTAGCCTTAAACTGTAACTTAAAATTATATAGTCTCTTTATTAATAATTCTATTATTATATTTAACTGTTTTCTTTTTAATAGTTTTAAAATTATAAGTTACATTTTTATATTACTATATAATCTTCTATTAACTTACTACTTTTAATAATATTAGGTTTACTTATACTTTACTATTAATAATAACTTATATAGGCTGCCTGTTAATAAAGGCAGTAAGTATTAGATACTTATCGCTATAGTTACTTATTATTATAAAGTATAAAGACTTTTTTTCTCTTATTACCTTTTATACCCTTTCTATAGTTAGTAATTCTTATTTTTTATTTTATCTTAAGAAGGTCTAGCTTTATTTTAGATTTTTTATACTTTTACTTTTCCTATATAGTAGTATTTATATTTATTATATTTATATTATAACTAATATATAGTTTTTCCTTTAATATATAATATAAAATACTTTAGGCTTAGTTTAAAATAGATAGTCTATTACCTATATTCCTTAATCTTTTATATATATAAATCCTTATTAGTATAGTATTAAACTAAAGGTATTATATTAAATCTATAGGGGTAAAAGGTATAAACGTCTTTTTTTCCTTTATACTTAGTATATCTATTATAAATATAGTTAGCCTAAAATACTTTACAGAATAAAAGGTATACTAGGTCTAGGTGTTTATAGTCTCTAAATATAGGTTTTTCTTTATATATTACTACTAGTTTACCTTTAATATCTATATCTCTTATCCTGTAGAATAAAAGTTCTTACTTATTAGTATTTTCTATAATTTTATAGAAAAGGTATTATCCCTCTTTCTATATAGTAGTTTAATTATAATAGGTTTATATAGTAAGAGATTTATCTAAGTTATATCCTAAAGTGCTAGTAATTAGAGATAAAGATTACTAAATACTATAAGTCTATTTTTATATATATTATTCTATATTTTTTCTAATTAGTACTGCTTAAAAGGTTATCTAGTTTTTCTCTATTAGTTACTCTATAGCTTTTTATTTTATTTTACTAGGTAAAATAAATTTATCTAAAGACAGTTTACTTCCTAATTCTTTTTTTAAATTACTTCCTTATACTTTAATAATATCTTTTAAGGTTAGTTTATAAACTATAAGTTATACTAGTAGGAAGCTAGTCTTTATAAGTTTATTAGAATACTTCTTTTTAATATTATAATAGTTTAGGTAATTCTGTTATCTATATAAGGTTAGTCTATTTCTTCCTTTACTTAGATATCTTTAGTAAGCTTTAAGGCGTCCTTTAAGTCTATAGATTCTTTTTATCTACTATAGTAGCCTTGTAAGGTTTAATAAAGTTAAGGGTAGGCTTATATTATATAGCTAAAGCTACCTTAGTTTTACTTTTTGCTTTTAATCTACTATTTAAATACCTTTACTTTTTATTATAAGCCTTATAGTGTCTACCTTATGTTTTATAATACTTATTTATTTATTTTTTTAGAATATAGCTAATAGGTTAATTAACGTATAGTTTAGACTAAAGTAGTTTTTTTAATAGTCCTCTATAGTATTTACTTAGTATAAGGTTTTTATAAGTATAGTTTTAGACTTTTTCTAGAGTTACTTCCTTTATACTTTATTTTTTACTAGTATTTATTAGTTACTTCTTTATAATTGTAATAGTCTTAATATAAGAGTTATTTATTTCTTTTACAGTTTTATCCTAAAGTCTTTTATTAATAGTTATAATAGCCTTATAGGTTTCTTTTTTATTTAACTTATATAGTTATTACTACTTTTTAGCTACTAAAGCTATTTTTTTTCTTAGTTTAATTAGGTATTATCCTGCTTACTTTTTATTACCCTAGTAGATTATATAATTATTATTAAAGCAGGCAGTCTAGAAGAGTTATAGGTAAGTTATTTCTTTTTATACTAGATTAGCTTAATTAATACGTTTTAAAAGTAACTTATACTAAAGTCGTTTAGGTTACTTATAGTTATTTATATAGTGTCTTATCTTTTTATAGTTATAGTATTTAATAGTCTTAATATTATATAGTAGCTATTTATTTTATTTCTTAGCTATACTTATATCTAAAGGTCTAGTATAATATCTTTATAAAGTGTTAGGTTAGTTACTTTAAGGTTTCTAGTAGTTATCCTTATTCTACTAGTTAGGTTATTTAGGTCTTTAGGTATACTTTTTTCCTATATTAAAGTTATAACGTCTAGTTTCTCTTTATTCCTTCTTTTTTTTATATAAGTATAAGTTAATTCTAATAATAATATTAATATATTAAAAGAATTCTTTAGGTTAGTCTATAATCTTAACTAGTTTGTCTTTTACTTTTTTCTTAAGTCTTTAGTAGAATATAAAGATAAAGGATTTATTTATAATATTAAGTCTAGCTGTAAGCCTATAGAACTTAGCGGTATAAGTAGAAGCTGCCTGCTTTCACTTTAGGTAGGCTAGTTCCTATTCTGCTTATTACTTTTTATTAGTATTTAAAAATAAAAAAAGTAAGGCTTTCTTAAAACCTTTATAATTATAAAAGATCTTTTAGGTTTTATTTTTTAATATATCCTATTTATTAGTTATATAGTTAGTAAAATAAGGGTTAAACTATATTAAGGTTTTTCCCTTAAGGAATAATACAGTATAGATAACTTTCTCTAGCTTATTCTAAAAGCTTATATTATAAAAATACTAGTAGGCTTATACTAAAGTAAAAAATCCTTTAGGTTAGCTAGGCGTTCTATTAAACCCTTAAGGGCTGTTAAGCTTAAGTTTATTATATATTTTAATAAGAGTTTTAATAATATTAGTAATACCTTAAAAGGTTTTAATTATTTCTTTAAGTTTTTATATCTTAATAAGGTTAGGTTTTATCTTAATAGTGTTTTCTAACTACTTTAGCTTAATAGTGTTACTATTAACTATATTAATAAGTTATTAGTTATACTTAGTATTTCTCTTAATAACCTTTAATATTATAAGATACTAGTTTTCTATAAGAATAGCTTTACTATCTTTATTAAAGCTAAGGGTTAGTAGGATAAGCCTGTTATTAATTTCTATAGCGTCCTTTAGTTTTTATTCTAGGTTTCTTTTAGAGGTCACTAAGGCTTTCCTTTTACCTTTAGGGCTAAAACCTTAGGAAGTAGGGGTTATCTTTAGAGTAGATATCTTATTATACTATTAGGTAAGTATTAAGGTTAACTTACTTAATAAAAGTAATTAAAGTATTATAGTTAGATATCTAATAGTAAGGTTTCTACTAATAGTATAGCTAAGGCTAATACTTAGTAATAGTAATATTAGCTTATTAGTCTATTAATTACTTAGTATTTAATTAGGTAGTTAGTAGTTATAAAAGTAACTTATATAGCTTTTTATTAATAAATTACTAAGTTAGATATTAAAAAGTATATAGAGAATATATTATAAGTTAATTATTAAAAAGCTATAGAAGTCTATCCTTAAGTGTATTTTAGTTTATCTTATATATAAGTCTTAATCCTATCGGTATATTTAAAACTAATATCTAAATATTAGTCCTTTACTATATACTGCCTTTAGCGTTATTAGTCTTTTACCTAAGACTGCTTATCGTTTATTAGTCCTTCTTATTATTATATAACTTACACTATAGTTCTTCCTAACCTAAAGAGTTATCTTATCCTGGCCTTTCCTTAGTCCTATATAAATATTATACCGCCTGCTGGCCGTCTAGTAGGGTAATATTACTTATAACTTATTAGGTCGTAATATAAAGACTTAAGGAAGAAGTAAAAAATAAGCTAGTTAAGGTTATAGACTAACCTAAAGAATTCCTTTAATATATTAACCTTACTATTAGGATTAATATATAACTATATAAATAAAGAAAAAATAAAGAGAAACTAGACGCCTTAACTCTAATATAGGAAAGAAATATACCTAATAACCTAAATAACCAAACTAGTAAAATAAAAGATAAAATAACTACTAGAAACCTTAAAATAACTAACCCAGCACTTTATAAGAATATTATACTAGACCTATAGACGTAAGTATAGCTAAGAAATAAGATAAATAGCTACTATATAACGTTAAAACTATTAAATATTATAACTATAAGAAAAAAGATTATTATATAAGCGACTATAAGTAACCTAAACGACTTTAGTATAAGTTACTATTAGAATATATTAAGTAAGCTAATTTAGTATAAAAAGAAACACGTTACCTATAACTCTTCTAGACTATCTACTTTAATAACGATTATATAATCTATTAAGATAATAAAAAGTAAGTAAGATAATACCTAATTAAATTAAGAAAAAAAACAGCTTTAGTAGCTAAAAAGAAGTAATAGCTATATAAGTTAAATAAAAAAGAAACCTATAAGGCTGTTATAATAATTAATAAAGGACTTTAAGGTAGAACTATAAAAGAAAGTATAATAAAAATCTAAGCTATTAGGCCTATAGATTTTAAAATGCTAAATAAAATTATTACTAACCTAGTAAATAACTCTTATACTAAGACTATTACTATTATAAAAAAGTAACTAATAAATACTAGTAAGAAATAAAGTATAGAAAAAGTAACTCTAGAGAAGGTCTAAAACTATACTTATAAAAACCTAATACTAAATAAATATTATAAAAGACTACTAGAAAAACTATTTTAGCTAAAGCTATATATAGAGTAAGCTATTAACTATATTTTAAAGAAATATAATAAATAAGTATTATTAAACCTAAAGCAGATACTATAGAGCTAATAATAAAAAGTAAAAGTATTTAAATAGCAGATTAAAAGTAAAAAGTAAAACTAAGGTAGCCTTAGCTATATAATATAAGCCTACCCTTAACTTTATTAAATCCTATAAGGCTACTATAGTAAATAAAGAGAACCTATAGACTTAGAAAACGCCTTAAAGCTTACTAAGGATATCTAAGTAAAAAAAAAATAGACCAGCCTTTTATAAACAATAGAATTACCTAAACTATTATAATATTAAGAAAAACGCGTTTTAATAAACCTATAAAAATAAGCTTCTTACTAGTACGACTTACAGTTTATAAAGTAACCTTAAAAGATACTATTAAAGTATAAAAAAGTAATTTAAAAAAAGAATTAAGAAGTAAGCTGTCTCTAGATAAATTTATTCTACCTAGTAAAATAAAATAAAAAGCTATAAAATAACTAATAAAGATAAACTAGATAACCTCTTAAGTAACACTAATTAAGAAGAATATAAAATAATATATATAGAAATAGACCTACAGTATTTAGGTATCTTTATCTCTAATTATAAGTATTTTAAGATATAACTTAAATAAACCTTTTACTATAAAAGCCTATAGTAATAAGACTACTATATAGAAA
>MU843955.1:0-12065 GCA_030867255.1 Colletotrichum somersetense | reverse complement strand
AACTTTATTATAGTTAAATTATTATTAAGTCAGATAGTACTATTATTTAACAGTATATTAATAATATGCTATTTTTTATTCTAAATAAAGACGTTAGTATAAAGAAAAATATAAGGAATAAAACCTTATATATTAACAGCTAATATTAAAAGAAACACTTAATTTTAAGTATTATAAGTAGGAAGGTATAACTAGGTTATACTATTATAGTCTTATTAAACTTAGATAAAGCTAATAATAGTATTATAGTTACTAAGTTATAAGGCTATATTAACCTTTATATAAAGAGAATCTATTATAAGTTAGTAAAGTTAATAATAATAAAAAGAGAAAATATATATAAAGTAATAAGTATTAAGAAGTTAGAAGTATCCTCTTAAAAGGAGAAAAAAAAAGAGTTATTAAATAATATATAAACTAAAAAGAAGAGGTAAAGTTACTATACTAGTAACCTTTTTATATATTATTAATAATTTAATTATTATTATAAGTATAAAAAGAAAAGAAAAAAGAAAAAAAAAGGAAAAAGAGAGGTATTTATATTAGAAGCAGAAAGCTACTAATTATATATAAAGGAAAAAAAGAAGCGTAAGAGCAAAAGAACAAAAGGAGTAAAAGTAAAGTAAAAACCTAACGTATAAAGCTAATAGTATTTAAAGTAACCAAACAGGCAGGTATATATAAAAAGGATAGCTTAATTAGCCTAGTAAGTATTACCTTCTGTTTATTATTAAAGATAAGTATATTTAAAGTTTATTTTTTATTATTTAGATAACTTAATATATAACTGCTTACTAGTTATAAGTAAAACTATTATAAAAAGAATTAGAACTATCTAATTGGCTAACGTAAGGGAGTATATTATTATAAAAAAAGAAAAGTAAGTATTAGAATAATAATACTAATAATTATATAACACCTAGTAAGTTAACTAGAAATAGCATATAACTTAGTATTAAAAGGCACAGACTAGATACTTAGCCTTTAGTTAATATTAAGAGGGGAACAGACCTTATATCTAGCCAAATAACTTAAGTTATATAAGGTAATATAAGAACTACTTATATAATAACAGTAGAGTAGGTTAGTTAAATAAGTAATAGATTATTAGTTTACCCCTACAGTTTTTACTAGTATATATATATATAAAGTCTATTTAATAATATATATAATAAATATAAACACTACTATATAAGAAAGATAAAATTATAAAGAATCTAGAATAAAGCTAGAGCTTCTTAAGATAAAATAAAAAATAAGTCTTACTAACTGTAAAAAGGATATAGAAGGTAATAAAAGAAAATAAGTCCTTATACTTTATAATAATAAGTAACTATAGTAATAAGCACTTAATGCTTACAGCTCTTATTAATAGGCAGCCTATATAAGTAGTTATTAACAGTAAAGTATAAGTAAACCTAATAATACCTAAGGTAGTAAATTAATAGAAAATTATATAGTAATATAAGAAAGTAATATATAATCTTAAAACTATTAAAAGAAATAGTTAAATATAATAGTAGAACTATTAATAAGGAGACTATAAAACTTTAAGTTATAATTTAAGGCTATAATAAATAAATAATTCTTAATATTATAGATATAAGAGAAGCAGACGTTATCTTTAGAATCCTATAGTTATAAAAGA
This sequence comes from Colletotrichum somersetense, assembly GCA_030867255.1. Lineage (NCBI taxonomy): Eukaryota > Fungi > Ascomycota > Sordariomycetes > Glomerellales > Glomerellaceae > Colletotrichum > Colletotrichum somersetense. The sequence continues at coordinate 10,417 of MU843955.1, read as the reverse complement.
ATAACCTAGTAATAGATTAGAGAATAAGCTAACTCTAATAGACAGATTTAGCTGTAAGGCAGTATTATATACTATAACCCTTAAGTAAACCTAAGTAATTAAAAATATATATTATATATATTAGAAGAATTAAGCCTATAAAGGATTAGTAACTTATATCTATAGTAATAATTAGAAATATAATATAAGATAAAGAAGATTTAGAGGAAGACTATCTTAATATAGTACTTTTTAAATATAGATAATATATAAAGCTGTTTACTAAAAAACTAGAAACAGGCTTACCTAATTATAAACTATAGGATTATAAGATCTAAATACTTAAAGGGAAAACACTTAAAATAAAGCTAATTTATACGCTTAATCTAGTAGAAAGGGAAACACTTAATAAATAGCTAGATAAGAACCTAGAAAGAGGTTATATTAGACTATCTAAATCCTTAATAGGGTATTTAGTCCTGTTTATTCTAAAGAAAAATAGAGAACTATAACTTTATATTAATTACTATAGCCTTAATAATATTATTAAAAAGAATAACTATCTGCTACTACTAATTAGTAAATTATAAAACCTTCTATATTAAGCTAACTAGTTTATAGTACTTAACCTTAAGGGAGTATATAACCTTATATATATTAAGGAAGGAGATAAATAGAAAACGGTATTTTATATATAATAAAGACTATTTAAAACACTTACTATACTATTTAGACTTACTAACGTACCTACTACATTTTAAATAATAATAAATTATATTTTATAAGAAAAGCTAGATATTTTTATTATTTATTACTTAGATAATATCTTAATTTTTTCTAGTGACCTTAAAGAATATAAGGAATAAATATATTAGGTATTTAATAAACTTTAAAAAGTAAAGCTTTTAGTTAAACTAAAGAAAAATAAGTTTTATATATAAAAGGTAGATTATCTAGAATATACTATTACGTTAGGTAAAATTTAAATTTAAAATAAAAAAGTAGATATAGTTAGTAACTAGCTGACCTTAATAAATATTAAAAAAGTCTAATTCTTCTTAAGATTTATTAATTTCTATTATAAATTTATTAGAAAGTTTAGTAATATTATATAACTAATATAATAACTTATAAGAAAAGATATTAAATTTATATAGATAAAAAAATATTAAAGATTATTTAATAAAATTAAAAACCTTATTATATTAGAACTAGTCTTTATAATACCTAACCTAGACAGACAGTTTAAAGTAGAAGTTAACACTTTAGACTTTACTATAGGTAGATAACTAGGATAATAAAATAAGTAAGACAGGCTTCACCCTTATGCCTTCTACTTAAAAGCACTCTTTTGACTAAAACTAAATTACTAGATTTATAATAAAAAGCTAATAGCTATAATCTATACCTTTTAAGAATAAAGACTATATCTATTAGAAATAAAACACTAGGTTATTATTTACTTAAATTATAAAAACCTTATATACTTTACTACCTTAAAGATTCTTAATAAGAGGTAAATCTAATAGTTAGAATTCCTATTAGAGTATAATTTTAAGATTATCTATTTTAAAAAAATAGAAAATAGATAAGCTAACACTATTAGTTAAAAAACAGACTATAAAGTCTAATTACTTAAAGAAATAAAGGTTATCCTTAAGTATAACGATAATAGTAATATTATACCGGTTTAAAAACTTATTATAATTAGTAAATAAACTAATACTAGTATAACTAGTAAAATAACAGCTGACTAGATCTATAAGATATATAGTGCTAGGGTATATAGACACTAAAGTATTATAAAAATATTTAAATAATTTAATAATATTATAATAAGTAAGTTATATATAAAGAAGTAACTATAGTAATTAAGGACTATAATCTTTATAAGAACAGTAAGAACAGCCCTTATAAGCTATATAGGTATATCTAACTATTACTGGCGCTATTAAAAGTATAACACTTAATCTCTTTAGACTTTATTATTAAACTACTAAAGTTAAAAAAACTAATAATAAATATATATAATAATAGTATACTAGTTATTATTAACAGACTTATAAAATATATATACTTTATTCTATATATAAAATTAAACACTATAAAAGACCTTATATATACCTTTTTAAAGTATATTATTAGTAACTATAGGTTACTAAAAGAAATTATATTAGATAAAGATAAGCTATTTACCTTAAAGTTTTAAAAATTACTAATTTGATTACTTAGTATAGACTATAAACTATAAACCGCTTTCTACCTATAAACTAATAGATAAATAAAAAGAATTATTTAGATCTTTAAATAGTATTTATAATACTATATTAACTATAATTAAACTAATTAGATATTATTACTGCCTATAGCCTAATTTACTTATAGTAGTGCTATAGGAGAAAGCACTAAAAACTAACTATTTTACTTAAACTATAGATTTAAACTAACTGCTTATATAGAACCTTATAAAAGACTATAAGCCCTAAAAGCTATAGCTAAAGTTAATAAAGTAAGAGAACTCTAAAGTAAGCTAGCCTTAGACTTAGAATTTATTAGAATATAAATAAAAAAATATACTAACACCTTAAGAGTTAAAAGGCTAACCTTTAAAAAGGGAGATAGTATATACCTTCTATATAGAAATATTAAAATAAAGCGCCTAAGTAATAAACTTAACTATAAGAAACTAAAACCTTTTAATATTGTCCTAAGTAAAAGACTAATAACGCTAAAGGCAGTCTATAGTAAAAGACTAACATTTAGATATTAGTTTTAGGTATACTAACAGGGTTAGGGATTATATATAGGATAGACTTAGATATACTTAAGGACAGACTTCTATAGCTCTTTAGTAATTAACCTATAATATATTTTCTAAATACTTTTTAGTATCTAACTTAGTAATTTATTAATAAGAAGCTATATAAGCTCCCTTTTATACCTATTAACTACCTAACTAATTACTAAGTGATTAACAGACTAATAAGCTGATATTACTATTACTAAGTATTAACTTTAGCTATACTATTAGTAGAAACCCTACTGTTAGATTACTAACTGTAACACTAATTAGAGAGGATTTACTAAAAAAAACCGTCTTATTATTTTAAAAAGTTAAAAGTTTATTATAAAAGCTAAAGTAAAAAAGAAACTAGTTATAGGTAACTATAAGCTTATAAAGCTTATTACTAAACGGTATAATAAGCTATTATTCTAGCTATAGCCTTTTAGATATAGACTACCTTTATTTAATTATTTAAAAAAAGTAATTTTAATACCTTTAAGAAAACTATATTATCTTAAGTAGGTTAGAAGTTATAATATAAAGGTAGCTATATAAACTTCTCTTTAGGTAAGTAAAGTTTAACTAAAATAACTATAAGACCTAAAGCCTTATCTATAATAGTAACGTTAGTATAATAAACTATTTAGGTTAGATCTTTTATAGCTAAGGTTAAAGATATTTACTTACTGTTAGTAATTAGTATTAAAGATCTAGTAGTATTTATATAAAACCTAGCTTTTTTAATACCTTTAAAAATAAAATAGTAACTAAATATATCCTTATAGGTATAAATAGTTAATACTTTTAGGCCACCTTATAATAACTACTAGTATCTATAGTTATCTTACTAAAGGAATATAACTTTTTAAGTAAGATCTAGATTCTAAAGAGGCTATCTTAACTAGTACTAGTATAATAGTTATAATAATAAATATTACTAGAAGTACCTTTAGTTATTTAAAAATAAAAAGGCTAATTTAATTATATTAGATTACTTAGTCTATAAATATAGTATCTTATAGAGACCTTTAGTATTAATTATAAAAGTCTCTAACTTTATTATTACTAACTTATAGTATTACTAGTAACTAGATAGACTCTAGATCTTAACCTATATTACTAATAACTCTTAATACCTTACTTTAATAGTAGCTACTAAGGCTATCTTTTAAAATAGAATTAGACGTCTATATACTAATATACTTAAATCTTATTAGCTAAAGCTCTTATAGGATATTAAAACTAACTTAATCTTAGTTAGTATAATACCGTTTTCTTACGCTAAGGTATTTTAGGTTTCTTAAGTTAACGCTATTACTTAATCTTTTAGACTAAAAGAAATTTTCTACTAGCCTAGTTAGATAAAATAGTATACAGTTAGGTAAGGTTATATATTTAAACCGTTTTTATAATAAAGCAGTATTTTAAATATAAAAAATAATTTAATAGATACCTACCTAAAGATAATTAATATCTAAAACCTACTACCTATAATACCACCCCTAACAGTTAACTAAACCTATAGAAAAGTTAAAAATATACCTAATTAGGGTAATATTAATAACTATATTATAAGTATATAAGCTATATCTTAGAAAATTAGTAGTACTATTTTTATCTCTTTTAGTACTATTATATAGATCTAGCTATAGTTTAAATAAGATATAATAGCTTTAGTATAAAACCTTTTAGATTCTAAAGGGTATAGTAATACTTATACTAAGGCTATAGATAACTTAATATAATAAACCTAAAAAGCAGGCCTGCCACTTAGTTGTGACGGAATTGGCCTTAAGTAGGAATGTTCACATTCTAACAGCCCCCCTTTAAGGGCATTTCCGGTACTGACCTTATCTGGTTAGTCTGTGTGCCTGCCAGTTGAGGACTTACGGTTGCATGCGACTGCTTATTAGACTTACTGTCGTAATTGCCTACTCTTTGGACTTACGGCAGCGCGAATCGAACGCGCGATCTTTATAAGCGTACAGGGTAACACGCACGTGGTTGGCCAAACCACTGAGCTAACTGGGCTTATAACCTGTAACGAACCTAAAAAGTGGGCCTACCACTTAGTTGCAACGGAATTAGCCTTAAGTAGAAATATTTACATTGTAACACTTAATTAAAGGCCTTTCTATAGAAATTAAAAAGAAAAAATATAAAATTATTAATTATTATAATAAGGAAATTCCTAACCTTATTACTAGAACCACTAAGGTTAATCTAATTAGGATAACTAATATTAAAAAACTTATAATAATAGTCTCTACCTTTATTATCTTACACTTTAAAGTTAGAGTTTAAGTTAGTAGGAACTACCCTAATTAGAATAAGCTAATTATAAGGATCTTTAATAATTAAGTAAATATAAATATTATCTTATATTTTTATACTAAAAGAAATAGTCTATAGCTAATACCTACTAAGTAAAGTATATAAGCCTTTAAGCTTACTATAAAATAAACCTTTTTTAATAAGGTATATATTATACCTATTTAAATAAATAGCTACTGCTTTATAATAACTATATTTATAGAAAATAATAAGAATATATTAGACTAACTTCTTTTTAATAGCCCTTTTTCTATTAGTACTAATATTAACTATAGGTATAATAAAGATATTATTATAGCTATTATAACTATAGGGAAGACCTATTTATACGTCTTTATAGTATTTATAGACCTTAGAGGTCTAAGGGATATTAAGTCCTATATACTAGAATAAGATTTATATATCTAGAAAGTCCTCCTTACCCTACCGATATTAGAAAAAACAGACTAGAAAAACTAAAGCCTAGCACTATAGCTAAGGTAGCTACTAGAAAAATAAAAATCTCTAGATATAATATTAAGCCTAATAATAAGGAAGTTATCTTACTAAATAAAAAAAAATCTAATATAATAGTTAAGATAGTCCTTATAGACCTCTTTAATCCTATTACTAAAGATATTTATAATTATACTTTTTAAATTAGTAAATATAGTAATAAAAGCTATCCCTTATATCTATTATTTTATCCTAATTAGGATAAAACCGTTAAGACCTATAGTAGTAGAACTAAGATTTATACTATAAAAAAGAGGGAAAAAGAGAAAGTATAGAAGACTACTAAAGTCTTTATTAAGGTTAATATCTTTTAAGATAACTAAACTATAGATTAATAAAAGTCTTAGCCTAACTAGATTAAGATAAAAACAGCTTAAACCTTTATAATATATAAAAAAAAATTACACCTAGTTAATAGGCTGGCAGATAATACTTCTACCCTTAAAGAAGGCCCTTTATAGAAAGTTAAGAACCTTACTAAAGCTAAAATAAAAATACAGCTAGATAAAAGACCTTTTAAGGGTCTAATTATACCTAAGTTCTTAGATATTAAGCTATATTTAAGACTTATATAAGACTACTTAAATAGTATTATAAAGATAGTTACCTACCTTTAGCTAAAAGAAAAAAAGCTTCTAAAGAATATCTTAATAAACTAAAAAAAAGCTTTAGCTTAAGATTTACCTTATTACAGCTTTATTAACCTAAAGGTTACTTTTTTATAACTAATTAAGATAATTTAATATAAAGTATAAAACAAAAAGTATTTTAGTCTTTAAAAGACTAAATAAAAAAGTCTATAAGATCTTTAATAAGTGTAAAAATAAAGGTATTCTAAAAGAGAGCTATAGTTTATATTATAACCTATAGTTTCTTACTAAGAAAAAAAATAACGCCTTACGCCAAATTAATTTATAAATAAAACTAAATAGGGTTATAATTTATAATACCTATATTTCTTTTAATACTAACTAATTTATAAAAGACTTTAGTATATATAGACTATTATCCTTACTAGACTTTTTTTCTAGATATAACTAAGTCCTTCTTATTAAAAAAAGCTAAAACTTAATAAATTTTATATTACTTATTAGTCTACTTTAGATATATATACTACTATAAAAAGCTATAAATTTAGTTATCTAGTTTATAAGAATTATCTTATATATCTTTTATAACTTTATACCTTACTGTTATAAAGCCTTCCTTAATAATATTATTATTAAAGGACTAATAATAATATATAAAGATAAAAACCTACCTAATTAGGCTAAAATATATTAATATATTTATAAACACTTATAGAATATTAACTTAATCCTTTTAAACCTAAAACTAGTAGGCTATACTATTACTATTAAGAAATTATAATAGGCTTAATAGTTAGCTATTATTATTAGATACTTATATAGCTCTAGAGGATATAGACCTAATTAAGCTAAGATTATTAAGCGCCTTAAGTAAGAAGACTATAAAGATATTATAAAAGTCTACTTATTAATTAGTTTAACTAGATTTTATAAGCTATAAGTTAGTAAATATATAAAAGTAATTTTACCTTTTTAAAAGCTTATAAAAAAAGTATAATATTTATATAAAGACCTAATTAGGCTAAAGTAATAAAGATATTAAAAGATTACCTTACTTTAGTATTACTTATTATTACCTTAAATTATAGCCTTACTGTTAGCTAGATTATTATTAGTATAAATACTAGCCTTTAAAAATAAAAAGTAATACTATTATAAATAACTAATAAGTAGTAAATAGTTACTAAATATAGAAGTAATATCTAGAGAGAGGTAAAGCTAAAATATAACGCTAGTAAGCTTAAACTAAAGGCGGTTTTAATAATACTAAAAAAGCTATATAACTATATCTATAGGGTTAAGTTTCTATTAGAAACAGACGCCTAAGTCCTAGTTATATAGCTTAACAGCGGCTTTAGTAACCTCTCTAGAGCTTTAATAATATAATAGATAGTCTAGATATAGCTATTTAACTTTAAGGTTAAATATATCTCTAGTTAACTAAATATTATTACTAACGGCTTATTAAAGAAACCAGTAATACTAAGTAATATTACTAACTATAAATATCCTAATTAGGTTAAGGAATTTATTAATAGTTACTTTTTTCTTACTAAAGCCTATAATACTACTATAAGACTAATACTTAATATATTAAAGACCTTATACTTTTAGTTAATATTAGTATTATAGCTTAAAACTAATTAAACCTAGCCTAATATAACTAGATAGATTATCTTTTATTTTAAAACTTTTTTATAGCCTAATAGAGTTTTACTATAAGAATATAAAAAGTTTAAAATTAAAATATAGAAATATATTATAAAAAATAAATACCTCTACCTTTTACTAACTAGATAACACCCTAACTAATAATAACTAATAGATAATATTAAGGTCTAAGTCTATTTAACTAGAAATATATATATATAATCTAGAAATAAGGGATCTAATATAACTTACTACTGGCTTTTTATATCTTACTTTTAAAAATATATATACTACTAAATCTAGTATGCCCTTACTAGCTATTCTAGCTATTAGAAGGCTAGGTTAAACTAAATAGATAACTAGTATATTAGGACCTTACTAAGGGACTTACTTTTTATAAAGATATTTATAGATATCTAATAGATATTCTCTATAGTGGTTTTAGTAAAAGTAAGATATAATATAACTAAATAACTAAAAGCTAGAAAACTTACTATAGTTATATCTAATTAGGTTACTAGATTTATTTAGAAAAACGTTTTTTATAAATATAAAGTCTATAAAACTATAATAGTTAATAAAGGTCTTAAGAATAAAAAGACTATTAAGGTAGTTAATAATAAGTATAAAGTATAGTAATAAGTAATTTTAGCCTATAACTCTAGAGCTAATAAAGTTAATAAATAAGGCTATAAGCTTATTACCTATATAATATTAACTTAGTCAGATAGAGGAAGGAAACTAATAGATAGTATTATTTATACTATTCTATTTACTAACTAAACTATAGTAAAGATACCTATAGGATATATACCGTTTTATCTCTAATAAAGCTATAAAGCTATTACGCTAATTAAAAAATTAATATTAACCTAGAGAGTATTAAAGTAAAAACGTATTTATAAGCTTAATTAGAATCTTACTGCTAGAGTAAAAGTATTTAAACAGCTTAATAAAGATAAAAAGGCTGCTATAGAAAAAGTTGCTGCTACTAGGCAGAAGACTACTAACTATTATAATAAGACGTATTATTAGATAATATATAACTATAAACTCTAGCTAAAAGACCTTATTTTTATTTTTAATAAAAAAAGGGCTATCAATAAGTCTAAAGATATAAAGCTTTAATATAAATAGTAAAGACTTTTATATATTAACTTAGTATCTAAATATTTAGGATTTTACTACCTTAAGACCTTTAGTAGTAACCTAATTAAGACAGCTATATACTTAAGAAAGCGTTTAAAAAAGTATCTTAAATTATCTTTTAGACTTTAGAGATTATAAGACCTTATATAGGCAGCTAAAACACTTAAAGATAAACTTAAGTAAGTGTTTTTAAAATAAAACTATCCTAATAAAACCTAGAAAATCGATAAGCTATATAACCCTAACTAGACTAAAAATATTTATATTATAAGGTTAAAAGCTAGGAAATAAGAATTATAAAGTAAAAATAAAAAGTTATAAGCTAACCTTAAAGCCTAAAGGTCTAAAGGGGCTAGCCTAATAGTTAATATCCCTACTATAGACCTAAAGAAAAAAGTATAATATATTAATATAGATTAAATAATCTAATTAGGCTTTTAGTAGTTTATTTTAATTTATACTAGTTTATTTAGTATAGTTATAGTTTTTAAAAAAGTATAAAAAGTTTTTTATATACTACTATTAAAAGTTTTCTATAAAAAAGATATTATACTTAATAATATAAAAGACTTATATTATTTAGTCTGTTTTAAACTAATTAAGACAGATTACACTTTATTCTTTTTTTATACTATCCTCTTACTTCCTAATAACATTATAATACGTCTAGTTAATTAAAAAGTATATACCTTAAGACTTAGGTAAAAATATTTTATACTAGTTCTTAATAAGCTATATAAGCTTATAGTAGTAAAATTAGGTAGTATTAATATTAGTAATATTTAAAAGTATACTAAATATAATACTATAGCTATTTTTTTTTTAGTAGTAAGGTTAACTATACTATATTTATACTTTTTATAAAAGTTATATTATAATAAAAGTAGGTAGTCTAGATCTTATAATATAAGCAGTTTAAATAAGTATTATTATATATATTTAGTAAAAAAAAATATTTTTAAAAAAAAATATAATAAGTAGTCTAATTAGACCTAACCTATATTACTACCTAGTTCTGCTTATAGTATTTATAAGGTATAGTGTTTTAATCTTTAAGACTATAGATGACACAGTCCTCCTGGCAGCCGTTTCGGATCTGACAGGACTCGCTGGACTGCAATAGTAACGTGAAGGGACGCAGTGCGAAGGTGAAGTGTAACAGCAGAGCAGTGAAACAAGACAAGCAATAACAAGGAGCTAAACGATTGACACAGGACAAAAGATAGGTATACGTGTGGATAGTCTCTTGAGGTTGACTCCCCTAGTGGGAGGCATCATGCGATAGACTATATACTCTATGGGCACGTGAATAGACACGTGCCTGTGGAGTTATCCACCGTCTCTGTCATCTATCTACTGCATACGACACTTGTCCTGTGACAATAGACAGCTAGAGTACCTATAGCTTAGAGATAACCAGTTAGCTTTTAGGTTA
>MU843954.1:1241-12146 GCA_030867255.1 Colletotrichum somersetense | reverse complement strand
TCCTTCTAAACTGTTAATAAGAATACAGTTACCTAAGTTAACCCTTCCTTAATTTACACCCCTAACATCTAGGTTAAAGCTTAAGTTAACAAGCTAAAAAAGGAATATAAAGACACAGTAGTTAAGTTTAAGCTAATAAACCTAGATATAGCTATTAAAAACCTAATAGAGTCTAGATAGGCTTTTAACACTAACGCTAAACCACTTAAAGGACTACCTAACCTAACTACTAGACCTATAACCCTAATAAAACCTATAAACTGTCTAAGACTATCTAATTAGGGTAGAGTTACTATACTACTATAGCTTCTGCCTAACAGTACTATTATAAATAAAATCCTATATACACACTAGGCTAAAAGGTTTACCCCTAATAGCTTTTAGAGATAATAAAATAAGTAGGATATAGATAAATACCTTAAAGGTATTTATAACGCCTATAAAGCCCTAATCAGGCATAACTAGCTATTAACAGATAAAGTAGAAGCCTTAGTCTAGTTTATAGTTTAAGATTATAGGGTTAGATATTTAGTCCCTTTATCCCCTGCCTAGACATATAATAACAGCTAAGTCTTAGTCTTTAAAGGAATCGCCTATAATATCTATACTACAGACTATATAGCATTTATTATATATCACTATAACCACTTTTACAGCCTTTTTATTAACTAAGTGGCTAGTAAGATATTCTAGTATAACAGTATATAGAAGGACAAAGGGGTAAAGCATTGCTTTATCTATAATATAGACAGAGTTTTAAGATAGTATTATATAGCTAAAGCTTATAATAATACTATTAAGATCTTAAGGTAAAAAGTAACTATTATTAAGAGACTATTACAATAAGATAGATTTACCTATAGCCTATATATAGCAGAATTCTTTAGATATTATCTATAAGATAATATCTTTAATATTTACTAAAGCCTAACCTAGAGGGAGGTCTATAACCTAAATAAAAAAGAGATAATTAACTTTATCTCTATCTAGTAGTAGAAATAGGTTACACTTAAATTCAGCCCTAATAGTAATTACTTCTAGAACCTATACCTAAAGCCTAAAATAACTTTAGAAAAATACAGCTAGAAACTTATAAAAGAGTTCTTAATAAGACTAAACGCCTTTAATTAGGATAAAGAAGTTATCCCTCTAGAGAGGTTAATAACACTAATAATAGTAATAGGCAACCTTATCCTATAAATACCTAAATAGAAGAAAAAGGTATTACCAGTAGTTCTAAGGTTAAGATCTTTATTAGTAATAAGCGCTTTTACTAAACTTAACACTACGCTAGAGATAACACCTATACTAACTAAACAGTTAATTTAAAGATCTCTTATACCTAATTAGACTACCCTAATATAGAAGTAACCTTCTACTTCCCTAACTAACCAGCGCTATTAAGTTAGTTAACCACCCTACCCTATAGATCTTACTACCTTAACTAATATAGCTTTATTAGCCTATATAAAGTCTAAAGGGCTGTATGTCTCCTTAAAACTCTTAATACTAAATATATAAGACGTTAAGAAGGCTGTAAAAAGAAAAAAAGTATTCTATATAAAGGAGCTTACTAGAGAGGATTATACTAAGATAGTTAACAGCCTATATAAAGTGGTAGCTACTAGAATAAATACTTAGGACTTATTTCTATTACTAATAAGGGTATTAGGATAAAAAAAACATAAAAGATATAGATAAAGGATTATATAGGATAACACTATAGCTAAAAAACAAGCTAAAAGGGTAAAAAAATAAAACCGTAAGAAGGGACCTAGATAATACTTACTAAGGAATAGATAGATAGAGATAGACCTAATTAGGACGAGGTAGATAAGCTTTTAAAGATTACTTTAGTTTCTAAATTTCTTTACTTTATTTCTAGAAGGGGGTATAAGAGAAAACATAGGGGATAATTAGAAAGGGGTAAAGTAGTCCTTTCACCTTTAAAATATATTTTCCCCTATAGGTTAGTTACTTTATAGGTTTTACTATAAGAAGGGTATTTCTACCCTAATCAGGATAAAAGGAGTCGTTACTAACAGTTATATAGTTATATAGACACACAGAGAGACAGACAGTTAAGTTAAGAAGTTATTCGTTAAGTTATTATATATCTATTTCCTCTCTAGTAACTATTTAAGATATAATAAGCGTAAACCTAGAACCAGCCAGACCAGCAGCCAAGGCTAGAAACTATTTAACTCTTCTATTTCTACCCTAATTAGGGCTATCCTAATAAAATCTTAATAGCAGAAGGCTTAGTGTAAGCCTGTATTAGTCACTCCTTATAAGACGACCTAGAGTACACTAAGGCTGTAATAGTGGTATAGTGGTGTTATTATAAACTAACCTACTTACTATTTCTACTCTACACCCTGCCTTAGTTTTATTATCTAATAATAAGTAGAATAAAATATAGTAATACTATAAGCCTTAAATTAGATAATAAAGCTTCTAGTAGAAACCACTTAGTAAATAGTTAGTAAGTCTCTAACGCCGTTATTATTATTAGTTACCTTATTAAGGTAATATAACTAACTACTAGCCTACTCCTATAGGACCCTTAAAGAAGAGTTATCCCTCTATATAATAGACAATTAGCTAATAGTAATTAAGGATAGTAATACCCTTTAAGAGGCTTCTAACAGCCACTATATCTAGTAGTTAATAACCTGTCTATCAGCCTTATTATAATAAGAGTAGTAGATATATCGGTAGAGCCTGCTGTAGCCTATTATATAGACTAACTTTTTAACGTTTATTTACTAAAGATATATTAATCTAATACTATAAGAGTATAGGCTTTATAAGCTGCTTTTAAAAAGCAAGCAGAAAGCTAGCTAGTTACTAATAGGCTTTTTTAATAAATAGTTAGTAATATATTACTAGCTAGATATATCTTTTAAAGACTCTAAGCCCTATATATATATATACTTCTTTTATCTTAAAGAGTGGCTATAGAAGCGCCTAGAGAGGCAGAAGGTCGAGATTAGCAGACCTAGAGACGTGGTAATAGCGGCTAAGAGACTCTAGGAAAAACCAGCTAGTTACTAACCGGTCGCTAAGCTAAGAACCTATAGGGCTAAAAAGGCCAGATTATTAGAATTTCTAGCTAAAAGGCTAAAAACAGATTAATATATCTACTGTAGATATAAAAGTTATAAATCAGTATAATACTAGTTAATTATGATATATAATACTTATAGCTAAAAGGGCTATATTATAAGATATTACTAATAGGTTATTAAGGACTTAGTAACCTAGGCTAGTAAAAGGCCTATAGCTATAGTCTAGTAAGTTATAGCTATAAGTAAAGAACTATTAAAAGCTAAAAAGGTTACAGACGTATAAAGTGTAGTAACTATACAGGCAGATAGAGATATATAGGCCTAGATATATATTAAATATATAAAAGATAGAGTATTTTTAGATAGTAAGTAATTACTAAGAGTATGCTAATAAACTAAATAATAGACCAGTAAGGCTAGAACCTAGCTTACAGGCAGACCAGATAAGGCTAGATAAAAGAAATAGACTAGTAAGGCTGGAATCTGGTATCACTAGACAGACCAGATAGGGCTAGATAAACTAAATAATAGACCAGTAAGGCTAGAACCTAGCTTACAGGCAGACCAGATAGGGCTAGATAAAAGAAACAGACCAGATAGGGCTAGATAGAAAAAACAGCAATCTCTTGACGACGATTTAGTAATAATAACGCGATAATAAGTAATAAAATAAATAAATAACTGGTAATTACCTTAGGGACTATAAGTCGGCTTAGAGGCTAAGCCTTTAGAAGAGGGAGGCAATTGTAAGAAATATAGATAGTCCCCTGGGTATTAAGGGCTGGATGCCATAGATTAACCATTTAGCGATTAGTCAGCGACATATTGCCGATAGATATTAAGGGATTCCTCTAGCAGAGAGCTAGAAGGCCAAGTTAAAGTCTTACAATATACCTATACCTACGTTTTTACCTATATCGCCCTCTAGAATTGGCTCCTAGCCGCGATCCTATTACAGGGCGGTCTATAGTAAAAGACTAATATTTAGATATTAGTCTTAGGTATTCTAATAGGATTAAGACTTATATATAAGATAAACTTAAATACACTTAAGGATAAACTTCTATAGCTTTTTAGTAATTAACTTATAATATATTCTCTAAATACCTTTTAATATCTAACCTTAGTAATTTAATTAATAAGAAGCTATATAGCTATACCTATAATATTAACTATATAACTAATTACTAGGTAATTAATAGACTAATAAGCTAATATTACTATTACTAAGTATTAACCTCTACTTAATATTAATAGAAACCCTACTATTAGATATCTAACTGTAATAATAAAGGCTAGCTGCTTAATTAGTATATTAGTATATAAGCGCTTGGGTTTTAGCTAGGTAGCAGTAGGTCTCCTACTAGTAAGGTATATATCCTTAAGAGGTTTTTTATTTCTAAAGGTCTTAATAGACTTAATTATCTTTTTTTTATTTTACCTTTATAACTTTATCTTTAAGAAAAGCCTTTAGCTGCTTCTCTATTAGGCCTTTAAGGTTACCTATATCCTAATTAGTTATAAGTATCTTTTTAGTAGCTAATATTAGCTAGTTAGCTTTAATACTACCTTACTAGGTAACTAATTAGGATTATAGTAGTTATACTAAAGCTATTATTACTCTAATAGTTAATATACCTATAGGTAAAAGAGATTAAAACGTATCAGATAGTAATATAGTATTAAGTAAGAGAGTTAATAATATAGCAGTTAGGGGTTACTAGTAACTGTTATTTTAATCTGCCTTTTTAGAAAACCCTAAAGCTAATCTAAAACCCCTTTTATATGCTAACCGGTGTAACGTTATCCTGTCCTGCTGTTCCCCTGGTCCCCACCTGATGCCCCCCCCTGGCCCTATTCTGAGGCCGTCCCGTTCGGCACCTGACATTCTGAGAAGGTGTTGTAGGGTCCAGGGACATGGCGATGTAGATAGCGCTACCCACCATTACCCGCTTGTTAAGGTAGGGCCAAAGTCTATAGATGTAAGTAGATCGTAGACCTATACCAGCCACTTATACAGACGCCAAGCCACGATAGCCAGGTGCTACTATAGCCATAGCGTTATCAGGGTTTAAGAGCTCAAGGGGCCAGTCTAGGGTTAAGCAAACAACTAAGCTCGATACTTTTATAGATACATATAGACTCAAGGACTTCCTCTTTAACTGAAGAGTACCAGACTCTATAGGCGCCAACTACTAATACTAGGCTAACATACCTCATGAGCTCCGACGTCGACAAGTTGCTGGGCACGCTAGCCGTAGTAAAGCCATCCCAAGAGATGTTTGTTCGCGCCGTGCTCCATGAAGTATTGCCCGAGCAAGATAGAGCGCATGGGGAGAGATGTTCCGAACTTGTAGTTGACGAGGTGTTCGCATCAGTTGCTAACTGGTTGCCGGCAGACCAACACACGACGTTCAAATTCCGACTCAAGAGCCACGCACATACCTCGCCCGCGCCACGATCGAAATCACCAGCGCCACCTTTCACAATCGATATCGAGACTTCCCTGGTTGCACTCAATCACAACACCAAAGCTCACCAGAACCAGTTTAACTCTGTATGTACTGGTCAGTTTCGTAATGGGTGTCCACGTGTCTCAGCGGGATATTACGTATAGACTCCAGATAGACAGAGCTCGTAACCTTTCCGCCAAAGGTGTTGATCGGAACCCTGCCCTCGCCAAGGAAATGGCCTGAACCCGCTATTTTGGAGACCTTGTGTTGAAGACGCCGCGGAGCAATAAGGTGACCTAGTGGGGTGCTTTTGATGAGGTGGGGGTTGTGGTTAAGAAAACAGCAATTCCCGGCCACGCGGGGATGAGGGCCCTGCTGGCAACAGATGGCCTCAGGAAGGGGACCACGCCCCAGACAGGGGTATCTAGCACAGTACGGTTAGCACAGGTAGAACTTAGGAAAACACACCACGTTTACCTCACCTTTCTGATCCAACTGTTCGCGTCCGAGCGAAGGGCGCGTTTTCTGGCTCGATGCAACCCCACACCCTGCGGTTCATCTGTCAGCGCCTCCGTTCCCCGATGTGCTCCAAAGTAGCGCAAGGGGGAGCGGATTCCGCAGGCGCCGGCGACATCTACGAGCCTCCAGTGTTACGACCGCTACAGTTGGTCCCTGTAGGAGTGTAACTATATAGTGCAGAACAAGGGTTATGACAACGGATTTGTCATTACTAAAGCTTTTGCTTTATGCCACAGTTGGTTGCTCTGACCCGCTCATAACACTCAGATACGCACGCCGGCTTGTGGCGGCGCCTACACCTCAGGCTCTTATATGTTACTAAGGGTAGTCTTCTATAACGGATGATGTACTAATAGTACACTATATAGGATCCCAATGCACGTGTCATCGGATTTCAGATATTAAAGTGGTGAAATCCGTCCCTGTGATGTAGCCGACATCTCGCCGTAAACCTTTCCCAATCCGGCCTAATGCACGGGGAAGTCTATGCCCCGTTGCAGGGTATAATTACCCACACTTCAACATATATATAGAACTTACAGCAAAACGCATTATATAGACCCTTGCTGCTCTTGTTTTGGTTGAGAACATTAGTCAAACCCCATGCCTTATAAGTATTATTCATAATACTGCACTATATTTAAGTTTAAAAGAGAAAGTATAAGTTTCTACATATAAAGAGGGGTATGCTCGAAAGCTATTACCGGTTTACAACTTCAAAAGTTGTAAACCTGTTTTTAAGTTCATTTACAAATTCTTCAAAGTTGTAAATCCATCACCTCTCGATTTGTTCTATACACCCAATCCTTATTCAACAGCACACCGCTTTAAACCCCTCAATATGAAGCTTTCGGTTTACGGAGTCACCGCCGCATTGGCTATTACTGCCGTCACAGCCAAAAGCTGCCAAACCCCTCTTGGAACGGGAACTTGTACCGGAGTAATTTGCCAGGTCACCACCACCAGTAATGACTGCAACGGCAGTGCTGATGCTTCATGCTCAACCTCTGTTGGAACGGGAACTTGTACCGGAGTAGGTGCTATTTGCAAGGTCACCACCACTAGCAATGACTGCCCTTAATGCTTAAACTCTGTCTGGCGACAAAGGGCGAGTCGTAGTTAAAGTGGGCAGTTATGTCGGCGACAGGCACATACCTAGATATCTCAGGCCGAAATGGGAAAACGTCTACGGGGAAAAGTCGGCAACATCTCAGACGGATAGAAGTTGCTAGGAATTAGCTACAGAGTTAGAAGCAATAAACCAACCAACATTCGACTAGGGATTCTGTAAGCTCTAGAGCAATTTCTGTTGCTGACTGGATATTGATCAATCCATTATGATGATGATTGTAGTAAAAAGGTCGGTGTATTCCTCCTGGAATCCGACATCGGATTACTTGGAGGCAGCGCTTCATTCAGATCAACCCAACCAACCAACTTTGCGAATAGCTTCACTTCAACCAACCAACTTCAAGGCCAAAGTTGACTCGGTTGGTTGACAATAATATAGTATGGGAATAGCATCATATATGTGGCACTATTAGTAATCAACCAAAACAACCAATCTAACCAACTATAGCAAAAAATAGTAAACAACTAACCAGTCAACTGTATAAATGACCTCATATTAACCAACCAACTTTAGGGCCGAAGTTGGGTTGGTTAGTCTGAATAAAGCGCTGCTTGGAGGTAGCTGGGTTGCATGCGTAATCTTATTATATGTAATCCTTGTGCCCGACATATCCGTATTCGTTAAGGTGCTATTTAAAGTTATAGGTATCTAGGTTTAAGGGGTTATTATTGCCTAGGATAAGTAAGAACCAGATTAAGGCGCTTATAATAGCTGGCTTTTCTTTTTATTTAGAGGGTAAAGGTTTATAAGGAAAATAAGAAAAAGGTTATAGTAAAAAAAGGTATTATTACTTTAGTAATATTAATAGGTTACAGTTAATAATATTAGTAAAGTAATAAAGTTAGTAATAGTAATAGGAAAAGTAATAGGTTTAGTAGGTTAAAAATAGGAAAAATAAAGGTTATAGGTAAGTAGGTTAATTTATCTTTTAGTTATTAATAGTGACTATAGGTAAGGAAGGTATAGTTTAGTTATTTTAAATAAAAGCTTCTTTTATTCTTATTAGTATATTAAACTATATAAATATCCTTATTATCTACTGTACTGTTATATATTTTAATAAAAAGAAAGTGTTAGTAATCTTTAGGTTATTACTATCCTTATTAAAAGGAGTTAAGAGAATAATATTATTATTAAGAATAAAGTTATAAGGCTAAGTATCTCTTTATATTATTATAAAAGGTTATAACTGTTTTAGTGCTAACTATAGCAGTGTTTAGAGGAAGTCTGCTAGTATAGGTTTTTAGCCTTATTTCTTTATATACTTTACAGCCTAATTAATAGGTTTAACCTTCTTAAAGTTAGTTATTATATTACTAGTATTAGGCGTAAGGTTCTTATAAGGTTTTTATATATTAGATACTAGTAAGTACTTTTTCTATTTAATAAGATACTTAACTAATAAGTAGTTTTTTTTTTAGTTAACTTTATAGTCTATAATTTATTTAACTTTAAATTCCTTTATATTATCTACTTTTACTAGCTCTAGAGGTAACTTCTCTCTATTAAAAAGGTCTTTACTAGTTAGCGCTTTCTATAACTATATAGTTAACACTATTAGGTAAACCCTCTAGTGTAGTAGTAAGTTAAGTTTATAGGCTTCTAGCCTAACTACCTAAGTAATATAGAAGGGTCTTATATATTAGAAAGACTACTTCTTTTTAGACTTACTAGGTAGTAAATAGCCTTTATCTAGTTAGAGGAAAACCTTATCTCTAACGTTAAGCTTTATAAAATAGTAGTAATAATTATATTACTTCTTTTTTATTACCTTAGCTATATTAATAAAGGCTAGTGCTTTTATCTAATATATCTAGCGTAAGACGTTAAGAGATTCTAATAGAAGCTTTTCCTTACTAACATGCTTTAGTACTGTCTTAAGGTAAAATCTAAAAATAACTTTATTTAGTAAATAACCTACTGTAACTACTAATAAGTTATTAAGTAAGTGTTATAAAGCTATAAGAATATTAATTTATAAGGTATTAAGATTAGTATATATATAAAAGCGTATAGTAATTTTAATTATTTAGTTAGTTTTTTTACTTTAGCTATTAGTCTAGAGGTAATATACTATAGATATAAATTATTACACTTTAAGGGTATTAAGGATTTTTATCTAGACAGTAGAGATAAATTTAGGGTTACAGTTACTAATAATAGCTATTAGCAGGCCTTAATTATATATTATTAACGTCTAAAGAAGTATTTAGGCCTAATAGTAAGCCTTATATTTAGTATGCTTTAAGATAAGTAAGATCTTTTTACTAAACTTATAGGTTATAGTATAAAGGCTGTTAAATATATTAAAGTTAGGTATTACCTAAAAGCTACCTTAGGTTAGCACCTCTAGTATATCTATAATAAAGTCTATAGAGATAGTATAGTAGGGTATACTAGATATTATAATAGGTTAAAGAGATCCTATAGCCTTTTAGTAATCTGTCTGGTTACTCTAGTATACTAGGTAGTAGGTAATATACGCTTTTACTAACTTTACCTTTTTAAAAATATAAAAGCCTTAAAGTTTAGCTAGTATTTTATTATACCTAAAGTAAAACTTTTTATTATAGGTAAAAGTAAACACTCTTCTTACTATAGGCTTTAGAATATATAGTCTATATATACTATTTAAGGCTATATATAAGATTAGTCCCTTATTATTAATTTCCTATAGCAGTGTAGCTATATAGGGCTGTTATTATTCTTTATAAAGGAGTTATTAGTTTTTTTTAGCTTTATCTAGAGTAATATACTTATAACCGTCTTTTTATATCTATTTAATTTATACCTTTAGAATCCTAAATTTCTTATTATTCTAGTAGCCTAATATAATATCCTTTATAAAATTATTATTAACTTACACTATAGTTATAGTAGCCTTCCCTATATTTAAAGGCTTATCGTTTATATACTACACTATAGCTGTTTCTTTAACCTTATCTTTATTATTAATATCTATAAGCTTATCTTTATATAGGAAATACTCTATAAGGTTAGGTTATATAACTAGAAGTTAGGATAATATATCTAGCATAACGTTAAGCTTACCTAGGATATAGAAAATCTAGAGTTAGAATTATAAGAGGTAGTTAGAAGCGTTAGTAAGGCATAAGTTAGCCTTATTAAGGTCTATTATTTATAATAACGTATAACTAATAATACCCTTTATAGCTATATAATCTGTAAGAATATTAATCTTATGCCTATTAGACTAAATAAGTTTCTAAAGCTTTTTTACAGCCTATATAATAGCTAATATTTTAGCTTTAGTTATATTAAAACGTTTCTCTACTTAGGTTATAGTCTATAAAAAAAATAAAGTTAATATAGTTATTTATTATATTAATTTTAGGTATTTTCTCTTTATTTTTATTACACTTAAGTTAGAATACTATAAGTCTAAAACTGTTAATATAGATATTAATCTTAAAGAAAAGTAGTTTCTTAAGGTTATAGTAATATTATATAGCCTAGTTATAAAGCTTCTCCTATAAGGTCTTCTATATATTAATTTCCTTAGCTATAGGGTTAAAAGTCTTTTTAGCTATAATTTTTACTTTATACTAATATATTATTCTAGGCTTTACTATATTCTCTTTTTATAATTATTTATTAAGTTTTACCTTCCTCTAGTAAAGTGGCTTTATAATTATGTTAAACTATAGTATCCCTATATACAGCCAGCCGCCTATCCTAAGGTATATCTTAAGGTCCTAGAGGCTGTAAG
>MU843953.1:0-12152 GCA_030867255.1 Colletotrichum somersetense | reverse complement strand
AGAATAAAAACTAGCCTACCTAAAGTAGAAGCAGGTAACTTCTATTTACGCTATAGAGTTCTATAGGCTTATAGCTAGACTTAATATTATAAATAAATCCTTTATCTTTATATTCTATTAAAGACTTAAAGAAAAAGTAAAAAATAAACTAGTTAAAATTATAGACTAACCTAGGGAATTTTTTTAATATATTAACCTTACTATTAGAATTAATATATAACTATATAAATAAAAGAAAAATAAGGAGAGACTAGATATATAAACCCTAATATAGGAAAGAAATATACCTAGAGACCTAAATAACCTAACTGGTAGAATAAAAGATAAAACAACTATTAGAAACCTTAAACTAATATAACTAGCACTTTATAAGGACACTGTATTAGGCCTATAGATATAAGTATAGCTAAAAAATAAGATAAATAGCTACTATATAATATTAAAACCGTTAAATACTATAACTATAAAAAAATAAGGTATTATATAAATAACTATAAATAACTTAAGCCACTTTAGTATAAGTTACTTTTAGAATACACTAAGTAAGCTAATTAAGTATAAAAGGAAACACCTTACTTATAACTCTTTAAGACTATCTGCTTTAATAATATTATATAATCTACTAGGATAGTTAAAAGTAAGCAGAATAGTACCTAATTAAACTAAAGAAGAAAATAGCTTTAGTAGTTAAAAAGCAGTAATAACTATATAAGTTAAGTAAAAAAGAAACCTATAAGGCTATTATAACTATTAATAAAGGACTCTAGAATAAAACTTTAAAAGAAAGTATATTAAATATCTAAGCCACTAGGCCTATAGATTTAAAAAAGTTAAATAAGATTATTACTAACCTAGTAAATAAAGTTTATATTAAGACTATTACTATTATAAAGAAGTAACTAATAAACACTAGTAAAAAATAAAGTATAAAGGAAGTAACCCTAGAGAAAGTCTAAAACTATACTTATAAAAACCTTATACTAAATAAATATTATAAAAGACTACTTAAAGAACTACTTTAGCCTAAACTATATATTAATTAAGCTATTAGCTATATCCTAAAAGAATATAATTAATAAGTATTATAAAACTTAAGGTAGATAATATAGGGCTTATAATAAAAAGTTAAGGTATTTAAATAGCAGATTAAAAGTAAGAAGTAAAACTAAGGTAGCTTTAGCTATATAATATAAGCCTACCCTTAACTCTATTAAACCCTATAAGGCTACTATAGCAGATAAAAAGAACCTATAGACTTAAAAGACACCCTAAAGCTTACTAAAGATATCTAAGTAGAGGAAGGGACAGACTAGCCTTATATAAACAGTAGAAGTACTTAAACTATTATAATATTAAGAAAAAAGTATTTTAATAAACCTATAAAAATAAACTTTCTACTAGTATAACTTATAGTTTATAAACTAACTTTAAAAGATACTATTAAGGTATAAGGATACAGCTTAAAAAAAGAATTAGAAAGTAAACTGTCTTTAGATAAATTTATTTTACTTAATAGAATAAAATAAAAAGCTATAGAATAACTATTTAAGATAAACTAGATAACCTTTTAAACAGCACTAA
The DNA here is from genome assembly GCA_030867255.1 of Colletotrichum somersetense. Lineage (NCBI taxonomy): Eukaryota > Fungi > Ascomycota > Sordariomycetes > Glomerellales > Glomerellaceae > Colletotrichum > Colletotrichum somersetense. The sequence goes on along the minus strand of MU843953.1, from coordinate 10,571 downwards.
TTAGAAAGAATATAAAATAATATATCTAAAGATAAACCCATAGTATTTAGCTATCTTTATCTCTAATTATAAGCACTTTAGGATATAATTTAGATAAGCCTTTTATTATATAAGCCTATAATAATAAAACTACTATACAGAAGGAGAAATAGTACCCTTTTTATAAAATTATAAAAGATACTAATAAGTAAGAACTCTTATTTAATAAGATAAAAGATATAGATATTAAAGGTAAACTAGTAGTAATATATAAAGAGAAACCTATATTTAGAGACTATAAACACCTAGACCTAGAATACTCTTTATATTATAAGGTATTTTAGGCTAACTATATTTATAATAAATACACTAAGTATAATAAAAAAAGTATTTATACTTTTTACCTTTATAGATTTAATATAACACCTATAGTTTAGTATTATACTAATAAAGATCTATATATATAAAAGATTAAAGAATATAAGTAATAAACTATCTACTTTAAACTAAGCCTAAAGTATCTAATACTATATATAAAAAGAAAAACTCTATATTAGTTATAATATATATATAGAAAATATAAACACTACTATATAAGAAAAATAAAAGCATAAAGAATTTAGAATAAAGCTAGACCTCTTTAAAATAAAATAAAAAATAAGAAACACTAACTATAGAAAAAGTATAGAAGGTAATAATAGAAAAAAAGTCCATATACTTTATAATAATAAGTAACTATAGCAATAAGCATCTAGTGCTTACTGCCCTTATTAATAGGCAGGCTATATAAGTTATTATTAATAGTAAAATATATATAAACTTAATATTACTAAAAGTAGTAAGTTAACAGAAGATTATATAGTAATATAAAGATATAACCTATAACCTTAAAACAGTTATAAAAAAGACAGTTAAATATAATAGTAGAATTATTAATAAGGAGATAATATAACTCTAAGTTATAGTTTAAGGCTATAAGGAATAACTAACCCTTAATATTATAGATATAGGAGAACTAGATATTATATTTAAAATACTATAGTTATAAAAAAACAACCTAGTAATAGATTAAAGAACAGGCTAACTCTAATAGATAGATTTAGCTATAAGGCAGCGTTATATACTGTAACCCTTACGTATATTTAAGTAACTAAAGATATATATTATATATATTAAAAGGATTAAGCCTATAAAAGACTAGTAACTTATATCTATAGTATTAATTAGAAATATAATATAAAATAAAGAAAATTTAAAAGAAGATTAACTTAATATAATACCTTTTAAATATAAATAATATATAAAGCTATTTACTAAAGAACTAGAAATAGGCTTACCTGAGTATAAACTATAAGACTATAAGATTTAAATACTTAAAGAAAAAATACTAAAGTTTAAGCTAATCTATACGCTTAACCTAATAGAAAAAGAAGTACTTAATAAATAGCTAGATAAAAACCTAGTAAAATGTTATATTAGACTATCTAAATTACTAATAAGATACCTAATTCTATTTATACTAAAGAAAAATAGAAAACTATAACTTTATATTAACTACTATAGACTTAATAATATTATTTAGAAGAATAACTACTTACTACTACTAATTAGTAAATTATAAAACCTTTTATATATAGCTAACTAGTTTATAGCACTTAACCTTAAAAGAGCCTATAACCTTATATATATTAAGACAAAAGATAAATAGAAGATAGTATTTTATATATAATAAAGACTATTTAAAACACTTATTATACTATTTAGATTTACTAATATACCTACTATATTTTAAATAATAATAAATTACGTCTTATAAAAAAAGCTAAATATCTTTATTATTTATTACTTAGACGATATCCTAGTTTTTTCTAAAGACCTTAAAAAATATAAGGAATATATATATTAGATACTTAATAAACTTTAAAAAGTAAAGCTTTTAATTAAACTAAAGAAAAGTAAATTTTATATATAAAAAGCAGACTATTTTAAATATATAATTATACTAAGTAAAATTTAAGTATAAAATAAGAAGATAAATATAGTTAGTAACTAGCCTATCCTATTAACGTTATAGAAAATTAATTTTTTTTAGGATTTATTAACTTCTATTAAAGATTTATTAGAAAGTTTAGTAATATTATATAACTAATATAATAACTTATAAGAAAAAATACTAAATTTATATAAATAAAAAAATACTAATAGTTATCTAAAAGTATTATAAACCTTACTACCTTATAATTAGTCTTTATAATACCTAACCTAGATAAACAGTTTAAAATAGAAGTTAACGCTTTAGACTTTACTATAGGTAGATAATTAGGATAATAAGATAAACAGGACAGGCTTTACCTTTATACCTTCTACTTAAAAGCACTCTCTAGACTAAAACTAAATTACTAGATTTATAATAAGGAGCTAATAGCTATTATTTATACTTTTTAAGAATAAAGACTATATCTATTAGAAATAAAATATTAAGTTATTATCTACTTAGATTATAAGAACCTTATATACTATACTACTTTAAAAGTTTTTAATAAAAAAATAGATCTAATAGTTAGAATTCCTATTAAAGTATAATTTTAAAGTTATCTATTATAAAAAAGTAGAAAATAAATAGGCTAACGCTTTTAGTAACACTAAGTCGTTATAAAAATATTTAAGTAAATTTAATTATACTATAATAAATAGTTTATATAAAAAGAAATAGCTATAGTGATTAAAGACTATAATCTTTATAAGAAAAGTAAGAACAGCCCTTACAGGCTATATAGGTATATTTAACTATTACTAGCACTACTAGAAGTATAACACTTAATCACTTTAGACTTAAACTACTAAAGTTAAGAGAACTAATAATAAATACCTATTATAATAACGTACTAGTTATTATTAATAGACTTATAAAGTATATATACTTTATTTTATATATAAAATTAAGCACTATTAAAGACCTTATATATATCTTTTTAAAATATATTATTAGTAACTATAGATTAGTAAAAAAAATTATATTTAATAGAGATAAGCTGTTTACCTTAAAGTTTTAAAAATTACTAATCTTATAACTTAGTATAGACTATAAACTATTAACTGTTTTCTATCTATAAACTAACAAACAGATTAAACAGATTAACTAAATCTTTAAATAATACTTATAATACTATATTAAGTATAACTAAGATAATTAGGTACTACTACTACCTATAGCCTAATTTACTTATAACAGTACTATAGGGGAAAGCACTAGAAACTTACTATTCTACCTGAACTATAGATTTAAACTAACTGCTTATGGAAAACCTTATAAAGGACTATAAGCCCTTAAAGCCCTGGCTAATATTAATAAAATTAGAGAACTCTAGAGTAAGGCAGCCCTAGACTTAGGATTTTTTAAAATATAAATAAAAAATATGCTAACACCTTAAGGGTTAAGGGACTAACCTTTAAAGAGAGGAATAGTGTATACCTTCTATATAGAAATATTAAAATAAAATAACTAAGCGTTAAACTTAACTATAAGAAACTAGGACCTTTTAAAATCCTTAAGAAAGTTTTTAATATTAACTATAAACTTAACCTATTAAAAACTATAAAAAAAAACTTAGTGTTTTATATTATACTACTAGAACTAGTACTAAAAGAATTAAATACTAATAACTATACTATTACTAACTTAAATAAACTAAAATATAAAGTTAAGTAAAATATTAATTATAAAATTAAATAAGGTAAGGTATAGTACTTAGTAAAATAGAAAAACTATAGATAAAAGGAAAATATATAAAAACCTATAATGTACATGCATAGCGAGCGACGCATTATAGCGAGCGACGCACCTTAAGAAAAGTGGGGTATTTCTGGCTGGGCTGCACACAAAAACACTGTTACATAATTGGTAAGGGCCTTAACAATTCCCTAACAGTGTTTTTGCATGCAGGCCAGCTAGAGATACCCCACTTTTCTTAAGGTGCGTCGCTCGCTATGATGCGTCGCTCGCTATGCATGTACGTTAGAAAACTTAGAAAAGTATTAAGGAAAGTTAAATAGCTACCTTAGTAATATTAACTTATAGGACTATCCCTAACTAAAATACTACTAAGAACCCCTAACACTCTTAATAACTGCTTTAAGACTTTTATAAGTACTAGAAGGACTAAATACTAACAGACCTATATTAGTAAACTTATCCCTAAGCCTCTATAAAGACTAATCTATATTATTAGAAACCTATATAAACTATAGCTTCTTTACTATTTTTTTCTTATAAGTATCTAATATTAACTTTAAAGTATTAGACTTATCTAACTCCTATATTCCCTAACAGAATATCTTAACCTATTATTTCTAAATTAGTTTCTAAGTTTTCTAAATATAAGATAAATAACTAGCAGTAGTCACTATTAAGGATTATAAGTAAGTAAGCTTCTTATAAAGCTTTAAGAGCTTTTTACTAGCCTTTTCCTCCTTTTTATCCTACTCTTTTTATTAAGTATTTAACTTTTATATTATAAATATATTAGTAATAAAAGAAGGTTATAATAGTAAAGGGACTTACGTATTAAAGGTATTAAGACCTTATTATAAGGCTTTTTTACTTTAATATAGGTTTAATAATAATAAAAAACCTTACTAAATTAATAAAGAGTCTTTATATAGTAATAATAAGTATAAAGTATATTAGCTAAAAGTAAATAAGCTTTAATAAATTCTAAAAAAGTTAGGCGCTTATTATCTTTTATTTTTATTTTTAAAGATTTTAACTTTTCTAATTTTTTATATAACCTAATATAGTGTTAGTATTATAGTAAATAAAGAAGTAAAATTAATAACCCCTTAACCTAAAGGAAGTAACCTACTTATATAGGTCTTAAGGGCAAGACCTTAAAGAGGGGAGACCTAATATTATAACCTAATAAGTTATAGGTAATATTACTTTACTAGATAACTAGCAGGCAGTATAATATTAATATAAGAGTAATAACAGGTTAGAATAAAATAACTCTTTAGGCTAAAAAGAACTATAATATAAGTTATATAATAATAAAAAAGACTAATAAGTAATAAGCAGTTTTAAGTAAAAAACTAATAATACTAAAGGCAGTCTATAGTAAAGGTCTAATATTTAGATATTAGTCTTAGGTATACCGATAGGATTAGAACTTATATATAGGATAAACTTAGATACACTTAAGGATAGACTTCTATAGCTTTTTAATAATTAACTTATAATATATTCCTTAAATACCTTTTAGTATCTAACTTAGTAATTTATTAATAAGAAGCTATATAAGCTCTCTTATACCTTTTAACTACCTAACTAATCACTAGGTAATTAATAGACTAATAAGCTAATATTACTGTTACTAAGTATTAACCTTAGCTATACTTTTAATAGAAAACCCTACTGTTTAATATCTAACTATAACACTTTAGCTAAGGCCCTCTAATAGTTAATCTAATATTAAAATTATATTTTTAATTAGGGTTATGACTATATAAAGTTCTCTACCTATTGGGGTGTAATATATATTCTATTATATATATTAAGAAGTTAATTAGCTATTTCTTATTTATCTTTTTATTATAAAAGAAACTCTTAATTAATTAGGTTAATAAGCCTTTTAAGAATTACTTCTTTTTTAAATATAGTTATCTTTATTAATTTTAAATGCGTTTTATATTATGTTTTTTACCTAGTATATCGGTTATAAAGTGTAGATCTAGGCACCTAGTAGATAGAGGCTGCCTTTTATATAGATAGTTTTAAGTCTTTTTAAATAACTATACGTGTAAAAATAATCTAGGTTTTATAAGGAGAGGATTCTATGATTTTATTTAGAGTAAAGTTAGTTTAAAGACAAAAATAATAGAAATAAGGTAGATATATATAACTTACTATAATATATAACTTACTATAATATATAACTTACTATATATATATATTAAGTAAAACTGAAGTATTAGAAAGGGGCAGGGTAGTCCCCTTACCTTTAAAACATATTTTCCCCTATAAGTACGGTTACTTTATAAATTTTACTATAAGAAGGGTCTTTCTACCCTGATCAGGACGGGAGAAGTTATTATTAACAGTTATATATATATATATATATACTGACAGTTAAGTTAAGAAGTCACTTAATAAGTTATTATATACCTATTTCCCTTCTAGTGACTATTTAAGATATAATAAATGTAAAGCTAGAACCAGCTAGACTAGCGGCTAAGGCTAGAAACTATTTAACTCTTTTATTTTTTTTACCCTAATTAGTTTTATCCTAATAAAATCTTAATAGCAGAAGGCTTAGTATAAGCCTATATTAGTTACTCCTTATAAGACGACCTAAAGTGTACTAAAGCTATAATAATAGTATAATAGTGTTATTATAAACTAATTTACCTACTATTTCTACTTTACACCCTACTTTAGTTTTAATAATGCCTTATAGCAGAATAAAACTGCTAATCTTCTTATTACTAATAGTTATTAGTTTACTTTTACCTTTATTTTTTTTTCCTTCTTATAATATAAGAATTATTAGGATAAAACTAGTAACACTAGAGGAGTAAAAATAATAAGAATAACGATAAGTCTAGCCTAATTAGACTGCTTTTATAAAGTAGGAAGTAATTTAACCCTAAATAAGGAGATAAGAATAAGAAATAGAAATAACTAGATAAAATAAGACTAGATAAGACTAGATAAGATAAGCCTAACTTATACCTATTACTATTATATAAGGAAAATATATAACTAGACCGACCAGATTAATAAGAATAATATAATATAAATAAGAAAAAAAGTAACTATTTAAAATAAGACTAACTAGAGCGTTAGTAAAGATAAATATCTTTATAAATAGAAAGCCTAAGCCTTTTAAGCTTATATTTAGCTTCTCTTATAAGTATATCTTACTATTAAATAACTTAAAGACTATAAAAGGAATATATACTACTTTTAACTTTAGCCTAATTAGGCTAAGTCTTACCTTATATAGTAAAAAAAATATTAAAACCTATAATAAGATATAAATTACTATAATTATATATTAGTACTAAATTAGCCTCTACCTTACTAACTTAATATTTTAAAATATAACTAGAATAGTGTTTATAAAAGGTATTTTATTCTTAATATAAATATTTACTTACAGCCTAATTAGACTAAAATAATAGTTATTTTAACTAGTAAAAAACTAAAACGTAATATTTATATCTAATACCTTATATAACTTATACTACTATAGTTAAGACAGTTAGAATAAGCCTAAGATACTAAATAACACTACTTTTTTTAAGCTTACTTTTTTAAAATAAATAACTGCCTAATTAGGCTAGCTAGTATACTAGGACTTTATTTAATACCTTTTAAAAGCCTAGTATAACTATAGACTCTAATAATAATAACCTATATATACTGCTGTATCCTATTTACTTTTAAGCCAGTTAGCACCCTTCTAAAGAGAGACCTATAGCTATTAAAGATCTCTAGACCTAACAGTATATAATACTTTAAGTCTTTTAAATTCTTTAAGACTAAAGTAAAAAGCTTTATATATAAAGGAATCTATTATCTAGTTAGCCCTACTAGCTAGGCTATAAAGTTAAGGTTTATAGTAGTATAAAGATACTGTCTTCTAAATCTAAAAGCATCTCTACCTTTAATAGGTATAATATTATAGACTTCTTAAACTAGTATAGCTTCCTTATAGACCTTATAAGATACTCTAATTAAGATAAAGTAAAGTCTTTTCTTTAGTATTTACTTACTAAGTATTAAGCTATAGTTAAAATTAAGGTAAAGACTTATATTTAGTCTAAACTAAAAAGATACCTACTTAAGATCTATAGACTACTTAATAAGAAAGTTACACTTTACCCTAATAAGAGGCTATATAACCTACTTAAAGGTAGTCTAATTAGAAAAGATTTACTAAAAGAAACCGTTTTACTATTTTAAAAAGTTAAAAGTATTATAATAAAAGCTAAAGTAAAAAGAAAGCTAGTTATAAATAACTATAAGCTTATAAAGCTTATTACTAAACGGTATAATAAAGCTATTATTCTAGTTATAGCCTTTTAGATATAGACTACTTTTACCTAGTTATTTAAAAAAGGTAATTTTAATACTTTTAAAAAAACTATATTATTTTAGGTAGGCTAAAAGTTATAATATAAAAGTAGCTATATAGACTTTTCTTTAGGTAAGTAAAGTTTAGCTAAAATAACTATAAAACCTAAAGCTTTATCTATAATAGTAAAGTTAGTATAATAAAGTAATTAGGTTAGATCTTTTATAGCTAAAGTTAAAAATATTTACTTACTATTAGTAACTATTATTAAGGATTTAGTAATATCTATATAAAACCTAGCTTTTTTTAATATTCTTAAAGATAAAATAGTAACTAAATATATTCTTATAAGTATATTTAGTTAATACTTTTAGGCTACCTTATAATACCTACTAATACTTATAGTTACCTTACTAAAGGAATATAACTCTCTAGATAAGACCTAGATTTTAAAAAGGCTATTCTGACTAGTATTAATATAATAGTTATAATAGTAAGTATTACTAGAAGTACCTTTAGTTATTTAAAAATAAAGAGGCTAGTCTAATTAGATTAGACTACTTAGTTTATAAATATAGTATCTTATAGAGACCTTTAGTATTAATTATAAAAGTCTTTAACTTTATTATTATTAACTTATAGTATTACTAGTAACTAGATAGACCTTAGATTTTAGCTAATATTACTAATTACTCTTAATACCCTACTTTAGTAATAGCTACTAAGGCTATCCTTAAGAATAGAATTAGGTGTCTATATACTAATATATTTAAATCTTATTAGCTAAAGCTCTTATAAAATGCTAAAACTAACTTAGTCTTAATTAGTATAATACTATTATCTTATACTAAGGTATTTTAGGTTTCTTAAGTTAATACTATTACTTAATCCTTTAGACTAAAAGAAGTTTTTTACTAGCCTAATTAGATATAGTAGTATATAGTTAGGTAAGGATTTATATCTAAACTATTATCTTAATAAAGTAGCGTTTTAAGTGTAAAGTTAGATTTAATAAATACCTACCTAAAGATAATTAATATTTAAAACCTACTACCTATAATACTACCTCTAATAGTTAACTAAACCTATAGAAACGTTAAAAAAGTACCTAATTAAGATAATATTAATAACTATATTATAAGTATATAAGCTATATCTTAAAAAATCAGTAGCACTATTTATATCTTTTTTAGTACTATTATATAGATCTAGCTACAGTTTAAATAAGATATAATAGCTTTAGTAAAAGACCTTCTAGATTCTAAAGGGTATAGTAACACCTATATTAAGGCTACTAATAACCTAATTAGAGACCTTTCTATAGAAGATAAAAAAAAGAAATATAAAATTATTAATTACTATAATAAGGAAACTCTTAACCTTATTACTAAAACTATTAGAGTTAATCTAATTAAGATAACTAATATTAAAAAACTTATAAAAATAGTTTTTACCTTTATTATCCTATATTTTAAAGTTAGAGTTTAAGTTAGTAAGAACCACCCTAATTAAAGTAAGCTAATTATAAAGATCCTTAATAATAAAGTAAATATAAATATTATCTTACGTTTTTATATTAAGAGGAATAGTCTATAGCTAATACCTACTAAGCTGGGTATATAAGCTTTTAACCTTACTGTAAAATAAACCTTTTTTAATAGGGTATATATTATATCTATTTAGATAGATAGCTACTGCTTTATAATAACTATATTTATAAAAAGTAATAAGAATATACTAGACTAACTTCTACTTAGTAGCCTTTTTTTTATTAGTACTAATATTAACTATAGGTATAGTAAAAATATTATTATAACTATTATAATTATAGGGAAGACTAATCTATATATCCTTATAGTATTTATAGACCTTAAAGGTCTAAAAGATATTAAGTCCTATATACTAAAATAGGATTTATATATCTAAAAAGTCCTTTTTACCCTACCGATATTAGAAGAAGTAAACTAAGAAAACTAAAGCCTAATACTATAGCTAGGGTAGCTATTAAAAAGATAGAAATCCCTAAATATAATATTAAACCTAATAATAAGGAAGTTATCTTACTAGATAAAAAAGAATCTAATATAATAGTTAAAATAGTCTTTATAGACCTCCTTAATCTTATTACTAAGGATATTTATAATTTTATTTTTTAAATTAGTAAATATAATAATAAAGGCTATCTCTTATATTTATTATTTTATTTTAATTAGGATAAAACCGTTAAGACCTATACTAGTAGAACTAGGGTTTATACTATAAAAAAAAAGGAAAAAAAGAGGGTATAAAAGACTACTAAAGTCTTTAGTAAGGTTAATACCTTTTAGAATAAGTAAACTATAGATTAATAAAAGTCTTAGCCTAATTAAACTAAAATAAATATAGCTAAGACTTTTATAATATATAAAAAGAAAAATAAAAAAGGGAATTAATAGGGGGGCGTCGCAAATTGATACGGGGGCGTCGTTCTTACGGGGGCGTCGCCTTCTGTTCATCTGATTGGTTAAAAAAAAAGAG
>MU843952.1:0-12167 GCA_030867255.1 Colletotrichum somersetense | reverse complement strand
AGAGCTTTATACGCCCTTAATTACTATAGTTAGCGTCTTTTATTCCTAGGAGCCCTGACTAACTAGGTATAAGTTAGATAGTGTAGGTATCTTTAGCTTAAAATCTAGGCAAAAAATAATAACTTTTAGGTTAAAAGGTATAAAGCCAGCTTGTTAGAAACCTGCTTATATATTTTTTTTACCTATTAAAGTAAAAAATACTGCTTTAAAAGCAGGAAAAAAGTCATCCTTTATAATATATATAATCTATATCTTTATTATATTCTTAATTTTTTTACTATATAAATATTTTAATAGACTAAAATAACTAATATTAAAAGGCTAAAGCTTATATAATAAATAAGGAGGTATATATAAAGGAATAATCTTTTCTTCCTTATAGTAATTATTAAATAGAGTTAATTTATAGCTGTTATAGCTATCTAGAATTAAAAGGCAATAAGCACCCTTTATATAGGACTTTATAAATTAATTATAATGCTTTAGCTAATCTAAGCTAATCTTATTTATTATTTATCTGTTTTCGCTTAGGTAGACATGCTAGCCGGGTAGAAACTGGCCGTTAGTATACTAAGAGAGGAGGTAATATCTGCCTTTTATAATAACGTATAAAGGTATTACCTAGCTATCTATATAAACACCCTAAATAATAGAAACCTATTTATAATTACTAGGCTGCTTTATATAAGGCCTTCTACATCGGTCAGAAGTTATAATAACCTTTATATATAACAGTATTCCTATTAAGAAGCTAGTCTTATTAAAATTATAGATATTATAATCTTATATTCTGTACTTAGCGATTATATTTTATATAAGTATAAACCAGCCTAAAATAATTATAGGATTTTTAGCTAATACTCTCTAATAATTAATCTGATGTTAGAATTATATATTAAGGCCTAGTTAGCATTATATAAAGTTCTCTACCTATTGTGGTCTAACACGCGTCGCGTTGCGTACGTTAAGGAGGTAATTAGCTATATCTTATACGTCTTCTAGTTGCGGTAGAAATCCTTAATTAATTAGGTTAATAACCTTTTTATAAATTACATCCTCTTCTATAGGTGTTATCTTTATTAAATTTATATAAGTTTTGCATTGTGGTATTTGTCTGACGTGTTGGTAGTAGAGTGTTATGTAAGGGATATTATAGATAGAGGCAGCTTTTTATATAGATAATTTTAGGTCTTTTTAGATAGCTGCTAGTATAAGGATAATACGGCTTTTATTTAAATAAGAGTCTATTGTTATATATAGAGAAAAACTAATATCTAAAGGAAGTATATAGGAGGAAGAAAAAGTGTTCCGCTTGCTATATTGTTCCGCTCGCTATATATATACGTTATAGCTTTTTTATAGTTAATTTTATAATCTTACTTAGTTAACTTAAAGCTTATCTAGTAAGAATAATATAGGTCCTCTGCCTTTAGTTTTTCTAAAGGAATCCTCTTAGTTATTTTAATAGTTTTAACTAAGTAAAAATAAAAAAGATAGCCTAATTTTTATACTGTTTTTTAATTATAGTAGTTAAAACCTCTCTCTTTTTAAAAGTATTTACTTTAGAGAATATATTATCTTCTATATCTTTTTTATTTTCTTTTATAATAGGTAAAAAAATAAACTATTTTTTACTTCTTTTTATAACAGGCTAGGCCTATATAAGGCCTTATTAGACCTCTCAGCCTACTATAACCTTAACTAGGGTATTAGAGCCTATAGCGCTAGACACCTAATAGCTTATATAGTAAAGACCTAATTAGACTACCAGTTAGCTTAGATTAGTAGATTTTCTTTTCTTTTTTTTTATATTAAGATACTTATATATAGTCACTATAGCTAGTTATAATAAACTTTACTTTAGACTATTATATTATCTTAAGATAAAATAAGCACTAGGATTCTCTAGACTAAATATATAGTCTACTAGTAAGAATTAATTAGGTATACTATAGCTTAGGCTATAGTATAGGCCTTTATATTATAATAGACCTTAAAGAGGTTATAGTAATATACTTATATAGTTTAGTTATAAAAAGATATTATTAATAAAAATAACTATTAAAAATACTAAATACTAGACTTAATTAGTTTAAACTAAATTACTTTTAAAAAAGTTAAAAATAGTATACTACTTATTAGTCTACTAACTTTAATAGTGCTTAGGTTACTTTATTTAGTTAGATTTAAAATAATCTACCTTAATTAGAATAAAACTAAAAAAAAAAATATAAAACACTTTAATAAATATAGTATATTAAAGATATTATAAATAAAAATAGAAAGGAATTAAAACGCCTTATTAATAATAAAATTATAATAGTTAATTATAGTAGTAAGTTAATTAGCTACTTAACTATAGGAAATATAAACTATATAAGTAAATAAGTAAAAAGCTTAGTAAAAGTAAATTTAGCTATTATAAGAAGCCTTTACTTAGATAAAGTAGAGTACTACTATAATAATACCTATTAAGTTATTTATACTAGCTACTATAATAAGTATTTTAATACCTACCTCTAATTAGACTTAAAATATTATTATTAAGTGTAAAAAGCCTTAAATACTTAATACTCTAAAGTTTAATAAAACCTACTAAAGGTTTTAATAATAATACCTTAAGATAAAAAGTAAAATAAAGATTAATAATAAAGAATTTAAATCTAAATAGGCTATATTTATATATATCTATTTAAGGCTAGAAAAGACTATATAATCTATAGCTAGTATATATTATACTTAAAAAAAAATAGGCTACTAATATAACCCTAATTAGTTTTTAAGCTACTTAGAGAACTACTATAGAGACCTAAATATAAAAGCCTAAGCTTTAGCTAGATTATAAATAACTAGATAAAAAAGCTATAAAAGCTTTATAGCCTTTCTATTAAGGTTTAAAAAAAGGCTAATAGAAAATAGAGAGGTATTATAAAATTATAAAGTAAAAATAAACTATTTAAAAGATATATTAAATAATACTTTTTATAATACTTTAATTAGTATAGTTAGTATCTTTAAGACCTAAATTAAATATACTTATCTCCTTTTTAAGATTAAGTTAAAGCGAGATAATTATAAACTTTATAGATATTAAGAGAAAGCCTAGTAGAGACTAACTAGCCTTAATTAGGTTAGGCCTAGGTCTCCTATAGCCTCTAAGGAAGATAAGATAAATTAAAAGTCTATAAAGGTTATAAAGGCCTAATTATCTAGAAGATAAAAGGATTAAAAACAGTATTAGAAATATAAGGAATTTAAGTGCTATAGTTATAGTAAGAAAAAATATTTAAAAAGAGACTATCTAAATAAATAAAAGTCTTTAAAAGCTAATAAGTTAAAGCTAAAGGATTATACCTTTATTAGGAAGTTAAAACTGTTACTAAAGAATAATACTAACTTAAGCTTTAAAAAATAAAGTAAAGCTTACTCTAATTAGATCTCTAATAAGTTAGGAAAAAAATAACTTTTAGTAAAAAGTATAGTTAAAAAAAAAGTAAGAAAGAAATAATAACTTATTAAAAAGACTAAATATAGTAAACTCTTTTTTATTAATATAAAAATTAACTAAACCCTTTATATATATACTTTAGTTAACTTTAGGTGTCTTATATATACTACTATAAGTTAAGCCTATATTAGAAAACTTTACTTACTATATATATAGATTAAGCCTTAAGTATATAAGACTATAAATAAAGTAGTTAATCCTTAATATAATAATAACTATTACCTATATAAAGATTAATATTAATAAATATAAAAAAGACTATTTTTTTATATTATCTCTAATTAGACTAAAGATATTTTCTTTAGTAAGACTTAAATAGTAAAAAATAATATTATAATTTAACTAGCTAAAAACTCTATATATATAAAAGTAGTAAGTTATACTATTAAAAGTAAAGACCTTAAGGAAAGTAATCTATATATTATATAATAATAGATAGGCTTAGTCTTTATAGCCTTAATTAGGTAGGTAAAATAAATAAAAAACTTCTAGGCTATATAAATCTTTACTATTAGCCTTACTAATATTAAAAAGACTTTAGTATTTAAAAAGAAACCTATTATTAAGGCTTTACTTTTAAAAGAATAATATAGGTTTTTAGACGTCTTTAACCCTAATTAGGCCGCTAAGCTACTTTCCTATTAAAAAAAAATTAACTATAAGATCCCTCTTAAGAAAAACCCTAATAGTAAGACCCTTATAGTGCCTTAAAGACTATTATATAAGATATCTAAAGAAAACCTTATAGTTTTATAAAAAACCTTTATAAAATATATAGATAAAGGATTTATTTAACTAAGCAGCTTAATAGCTTTTACTTTTATTTTTTTATTAAAAAACCTAAAGGTAGACTAAGGTTTTATATAGGCTATTAAGGTCTAAATATTACTTTAAAAAAAGATAAGTATTTTTTACTACTAATTAGTAAGACACTAAGGGCTATAGACTAGGCTAAATAGTTAATAAAGCTAGATATAATTATAGCTTTTTATAAGATCTAGATTAAAGTGGGAAAAAAGTAAGAGTGTAAGAAATATAGATAGTCCCCTGGGTATTAAGGGCTGGATGCCATAGATTAATCATTTGGCGATTAGTTAGCGATATATCGCCGATAGATATTAAGGGATTCCTCTAGCAGAGAGCTAGAAGGCCAAGTTAAAGTCTTACAATATACCTATACCTACGTTTTTACCTATATCGCCCTCTAGAATTAGCTCCTAGCCGTAATCCTATTATAATTCTTTAACTTTAATTCTATACCTAGGATCTAGAACGACGATAATAAGTAGAAGCGCCAGACGTACGGCAAGCAGTCGCCAAACCCCTATATCTAACGCGCTAGAAAATTTACTATTAATAACTGTAGCAACCACCCCTGACTTTATTACAATTATCTAATAACAGGCAGAATAAAACGTAGTAATACTGTAAGCCCTAAATTAGATAACAGAGCTCCTAGCAGAAACCACTTAGTAAATAGTCAGTAAGTCTCTGGCACCGTCGTTATCCTTAGTCACCTTATTAAGGTAATATGACTGACTACCAGCCTACTCCTACAGGACCCTTAAAGAAGAGTTATCCCCCTATATAATAGATAATTAGCTAATAGCAATTAAAGATAGTAATACCCTTTAAGAGGCTTCTAATAACCACTATATCTAGTAGTTAATAACCTATCTATCGGCCTTATTATAATAAGAGTGGCAGATATATCGGCAGAGCCTGCTACAGCCTGTTATATAGACTAACTTCTTAACGTTTGTTTGCTAAGGATATATCGATCTAATACTATAAGAGTATAAGCTCTATAAGCTGCTCTTAAAGAGTAAGCAGAAGGCCAGCTAGTTACTAATAGGCTTTTTTAGTAAATAGTTAGTAATATATTACCAGTTAGGTATATCTTTTAAAGACTTTAAGCCTTATATGTATATATACTTTTTCTACCTTAAAGAGTAGCTATAGAAGCGCCTAGAGAGGCAGAAGGTCGAGATTAGCAGACCTAGAGACGTAGTAATAGCGGCTAAGAGACTTTAGGAAAAACCAGCTAGTTACTAACCGGTCGCTAAGCTAAGAACCTATAGGGCTAAAGAGGCCAGGTTATTAGAATTTCTAGCTAAGAGGCTAAAGACAGACTAATATATCTACTGTAGACGTAAAGGTTATAAATTAGTATAATACTAGTTAATTATAATATATAATACTTATAGCTAAAAGGGCTATATTATAAGACGTTACTAATAGGTTGCTAAAGACTTAGCGACCTAGGCTAGTAAAAGGCCTACAGCTATAGTCTAGTAAGTTATAACTATAAGTAAAAAACTATTAAAAGTTAAGAAGGTTACAGACGTATAAAGCGTAGTAACTATATAGGCAGATAGGGATATATAGGCCTAGATATATATTAAATATATAAAAGACAGGGTGTTTTTAGACGGTAAGTAATTGCTAAGAGTATACTGATAAACTAAATAATAGACCAGTAAGGCTGGAACCTGGCTTACAGGCAGACTAGATAGGGCTAGATAAAAGAAATAGACTAGTAAGGCTGGAATCTAGTATTACTAGACAGACTAGATAGGGCTAGATAGACTAAATAATAAACCAGTAAGGCTAAAACCTGGCTTATAGGCAGACTAGATAGGGCTAGATAAGAAAAAAACAGCAATATCTTAACGACAATTTAGCAATAATAATACAATAATAAGTAATAAGATAAATAAATAACTAGTAATTGCCTTAGGGACTATAAGTCGGCTTAGAGGCTAAGCCTTTAGAAGAGAGAGGTAATTATAAGAAATATAGATAGTCCCCTAGGTATTAAGGGCTGGATGCTATAGATTAATTATTTAGCGATTAGTCAGTAATATATCGCTAATAGATATTAAGGGATTCCTCTAGCAGAGAGCTAGAAGGCTAAGTTAAAGTCTTATAATATACCTATACCTACGTTTTCACCTATATCGCCCTCTAGAATTAGCTTCTAGCCGCGATCCTATTACAAAAAGATAGCCTTTAGAATAAGATATAGACTATTTAAATAGCTTATTATCTCTTTTAGATTAACTAAAGCGCTAGCTACCTTTTAATAGTATATTAACTATACCTTATAAGGTTACCTAAATAAGTTTTACTTTATTTATATTAATAATATCTTTATCTACTCTAATAGATTATTAGCTAATTAGTAAAAAAAAGTTAAAAAAGTCTTAATTAGGTTAAAAAAAATAAGACTATAGATTAATATTAATAAATATAACTTTAAGGCTAAAAGTATAAAATACTTTAGATTTATTATTAAAGTAGGCTAAAGTATTAAAGTTAACCTTAAGAAAATAAAAGGTATATAGTTATAAGAAATACTAAAGATAATTAAAAAAATATAATCCTTTATAAGGTTTACTAACTATTATTAGTAGTTTATATTATAGTTTTTAGCTTTAATAAGACTACTTATAAAACTAATAAAAAAAGGTATAATCTTTATCTAAAGTAAGAAGTATTAGAAAGCCTTTAAAGACCTTAAGATATATCTAATTAGTATATTAGTACTTATATATTAGGATTCTAAATAAGAGATAGTCCTAAAAATAGATTTATCTAGATATATAGTAAGAGGCACCTTATTATAGATTAGTAATAATAGACTATTATACTTAGTAGTATTCTTTTTAAAAAAACCTTTCTATCTAAATATAACTATTTTATATATAATAAAAAGTTACTGGTAATTAAATAATACTATAAATAGTAAGATATAATAAAACTTTAGAGTATAAAAAAGTTTACTATAGTAACTAACTACTTTAATCTAAAATACTTTTATAAAAAATAGAAGTTTAGTAAGCGTTAGGTTTAATAAGTAAAGATACTCTTAAAGTATAACTTTAAAATAAAGTATTATCTAGATAAGCTAGCTATCACCCTAGATACCTTTTTAAAAGGAAAGTAAGATATACTAGCAGACGCTAAAGATAATAAAATAAAGAGATATAAAATTTAACTCTTTTAAGAAACTATAAAAGCTTTCTAGATTAATAGAATAAGACTATTAAGGCCTAATTAGACTATTATAAAAGTAAAAACAGGATTAATAAGTAATATAGATATAAAAAATAAAAAAAAGGAAACACTAGAAAAAATAAAGCCTTTATTTAACCTATTTAAAGAGGACCTATTATAAAGCCTATAGGATATAGGTAATACAGTTAAATAGGTAATAGATTTAATAACTATTTAAAAGCTAGAGCTACAGCTGGTAACAGCCGGTCTTATAGACTGGTAACAGGTAGGGCCTAGTAGGGTACTAGCTGTCAGCAGGATATCGGTCTAACCGATAGATCTACTAGTAGGGCCGAGAAGTAGGTCTAAAGGTCGGCTGTATTGTCCTATAATAAGTGCCCCCTTAATAATAAAAATAATTATTATATAGTAATTATTTAATATTACTAGCTAATAAGGTAGTTAACTGTATGCCTTAGGCTTCTATTAGAACTAAGGCAGGGCGTAGAGTAGAAATAGTAGGTAGGTTAGTTTATAATAACACCACTATACTACTATTACGGCCTTAGTGCACTTTAGGTCGTCTTATAAGGAGTGACTAATATAGGCTTACACTAAGCCTTCTGCTATTAAGATTCTATTAGGATAGACCTAATTAGGGTAGAAATAGAAGAGTTAAATAGTTTCTAGCCTTAGCTGCTGGTCTGGCTGGTTCTAGGTTTATGCTTATCATATCTTAAATAGTCACTAGACAGGAAATAGATATATAATAACTTAATAAATAACTTCTTAACTTAACTATCTGTCTCTTTATATATCTATATAACTATATAACTATATAACTGTTAATAACTTTTAGTAATAACTCTTTTTATCCTAATTAAAGTAGAAAAACCCTTTTTATAGTAAAACCTATAAAGTAACCGACCTATAAGGGAAAATATATTTTAAAGGTAAGGGGACTACCTTACCCCTTTCTAATTATCCCCTATGTTTTCTCTTATACCCCCCTTTTAAAAATAAAGTAAAGAAATTTAGAAACTAAAGTAATCTTTAAAAGCTTATCTACTTTATCCTAATTAGGTCTATCTCTATTTATTTATTCTTTAGTAAGTACTATCTATATCTTTTTTTATAATTCTATTTTTTTACCCTCTTAGCCTGTTTTTTAGCTATAGTATTATCCTATATAATCCTTTATCTATATCTTTTATATATTTTTTATCCTAATACCTTTATTAGTAATAGAAATAAGTCCTAAGTATTTATCTTAATAGCTACCACTTTATATAGGCTGTTAACTATCTTAATATAATCCTCCCTAATAAGCTTTTTTATATAGAATACTTTTTTTCTCCTTACAGCCTTCCTAACGTCTTATATATTTAGTATTAAGAGTTTTAAAGAGATATATAGCCTTTTAGACTTTATATAGGCTAATAAAGCTATATTAGTTAAAGTAGTAAGATCTATAGGGTAGGGTAGTTAACTAACTTAATAGCGTTAGTCAGTTAGGGAAGCAAGAGGTTACTTTTATATTAAGGTAGTCTGATTAGGTATAGAAGATCTTTAAATTAACTATTTAGTTAGTATAAGTATTATCTTTAGTATAGTATTAAGTTTAGTAAAAGCGCTTATTCCTAATAAAGATTTTAACCTTAAAACTACGAGTAATACTTTTTTTTTTCTACTTAAGTGTTTATAAGATAAGGTTACCTATTACTATTATTAGTATTATTAACCTCTCTAGAGGGATAACTTTTTTATTTTAATTAGGGGCGTTTAGTCTTATTAAAAACTTCTTTATAAGTTTCTAGTTATACTTTTCTAAAGTTATTTTAGGCTTTAGGTATAGGTTTTAAAAGTAATTACTATTAGGGCTAAATTTAAGGGTGACCTATTTCTACTACTAAATAAAAATAAAGTTAATTATCTTTTTTCTACTTAGGTTATAGACCTCCCTCTAGGTTAGGCTTTAGTAAATATTAAGGATATTATCTTATAGATAATATCTAAAGAATTCTGCTATATATAGGCTATAGGTAAATCTGTCTTACTGTAATAGTCTCTTAATAATAGTTACTTTTTACTTTAAGATCTTAATAGTATTATTATAAGCTCTAGCTATATAATACTATCTTAAAACTTTATTTATATTATAAATAAAACGATACTCTGCCTTTTTATTCTTCTATAGACTATTATACTAGAATATCTTACTAGCCACTTAGTTAATAAAGAGGCTGTAAAAGTAGTTATAGTAATATATAATAAATACTATATAGTCTATAGTATAGATATTATAGGTAATTCCTTTAAAGACTAAGACTTAGCTGTTATTATATATCTAGATAAA
The DNA here is from genome assembly GCA_030867255.1 of Colletotrichum somersetense. NCBI lineage: Eukaryota > Fungi > Ascomycota > Sordariomycetes > Glomerellales > Glomerellaceae > Colletotrichum > Colletotrichum somersetense. The sequence continues at coordinate 2,304 of MU843952.1, read as the reverse complement.
AGATAAAAGGACTAAATATCTAACCTTATAATCTTAAACTGTAAACTAGACTAAGGCTTTTACTTTATCTATTAATAACTAGTTATACCTAATTAGGGCTTTATAGGTATTATAAATACCTTTAAGGTATTTATCTATATCCTACTTATTCTATTATCTCTAAAAGCTATTAGAGGTAAACCCTTTAGCCTAATATATATATAGGATTTTATTTATAATAGTGCTATTAGGCAGAAGCTATAGTAGTATAGTAACTCTACCTTAATTAAATAGTTTTAGATAGTTTATAGGTTTTATTAAGGTTATAGGTCTAGTAGTTAGGTTAGGTAGTCCTTTAAGTGGTTTAGCGTTAGTATTAAAAGCCTATCTAGACTTTATTAGGTTCTTAATAGCTATATCTAGGTTTATTAGTTTAAACTTAACCACTATATCTTTATATTCCTTCTTTAGCTTATTAACTTAAGCTTTAACCTAGATATTAGGGGTGTAAATTAAGGAAAGGTTAACCTAGGCGACTATATTTTTATTAATAGCTTAGAAGGAGGCTATAATAAATATATTATGCTAGTTAGGTAGAAAGAGGTCTAATTAGGATAAAAAGGAATTTAGAAAATAGGTAGTAGTGCTAAAAGTTTAGAAAAGTAGGTTAGTTACTTAGCTAGTTAACTAGTTAGTTATTATAATAATAAAAAAGGAAAGTTTCTAGCTAAATATTTCTTTTTTTTTATATTAATAGGGTGTTTATCTGTTTTATTTGTTTTTAATAGGCAGCTGTAGTACTAGTTATTTACTAAATATATAAAAGGTTATAATTTACTTTTTATTTACCTTTATAACCTTTTATTTTAAAAATAGGGGTTATAAGGTAAAAAGTAAATAACCTTTTTTTATTTTTTTTTCTTTTTAATAAATTATTTCTTTTTATCTAGATAGAAGGGATTTAGTTAGTAAATTATCTCCTTTAGCTAACTAACTATTATATTAATAGCTTTCTTACTATTAGATTTTTCTCTTTTTTTTTTTTATTATTATTATTATTAACTAGATATACTAAAAGTATTAATCCTTTCCCTTTTTATAAAAAAAGATCTTTTTTATAAATAAATTATATTTCTACCTTAATTAGACTTTAATATATTTACTACTTATTGTCTTAAGATCCTATAGAAGCTATAATTCTTTTTTAAAGATAAGCCTTACGTTAAGGACTATAAGGTAGTAAACCTAATAGTTTTTTTTATAAGTTATTTTTAACTCTTACTAACTATATCTAAACTGATTAGAGAGGCTATATCTTCTTTAGTATTAAAAGATCTTAAGAAACCTTTTAGTAATAACTATTATAAGGTCTGATTTACTAATACTATTAGAAAAAGCTAAAGCTAAAAAGAAGTTACTTATAACTTTTAGTAGGCTATTACTTATAGTAATATCCTTAATATTATTAAGGGCTATTCTAAAGATTGTCTCTTTAAGCGCTAAGTCTTTATTTATTTTAGATATAAAGGTCCTTTTAGTTACTTAACCTAGAAGCTAGCTGGTTGTCTTTAAGCTATAGGTGCTTTAGCTATCTATAGTTTTAAAGGTTAGAACGTTATACCTTATAAATACTGTAAGTAAAACTAGGTGGTAATATAGGTTAGGTCTAATTAGACTATCTGTTTTATTTTTTTTTAAAAATATATTTTTTTACCTAATATATATATTATAAGATATAGACCTTCTACTTTTATTATAATAATAACTTTTATAATAAGTATAGATATAGTATAGTTAACCTTACTACTAAATAGTAAAAAGAAAGTGGCTATAGTATTATATTTAGTATACCTTTAAATATTACTAGCACTAATACTACCTAATTCTACTGCTATAAGCTTATATAGCTTATTAAGAACTAGTATAAGATACTTTTACTTAAGTCTTAAAGTATATATTCTATAGTTAACTAGATATATTATAGTACTAATAGGGAGTAAGAGGATAGTAGGGAGAAAGAATAAGGTGTAATCTATTTTAATTAGTTTAAAGTAGACTAAATAATATAGGTCTTTTTATATTACTAAATATAATATCTTTTTTATAGAAAATTTTAAATAGTAGTATATAAGGAACTTTTTATACTTTTTTAAAAACTATAACTATATAAAATAAACTAGTATAAATTAAAATAAAGCACTAAGGCCCTAATTAGGCTGGCTAATCTATATTAATATATTATACTTTCTTCTTTAGGTCTATAGTAGGGATATTAACTACTAGGCTGGCCCCCTTAGACCTCTAGGCTTTAAGCTTAGCTTATAG
>MU843951.1:0-12182 GCA_030867255.1 Colletotrichum somersetense | reverse complement strand
AAGAGTTAGTAAAGTCGTTCTATATATAAGTATCTAAATAGTCTATATATAACACAGTCCTCCTGGCAGCCGTTTCGGATCTGACAGGACTTGCTGGACTGCAATAGTAACGTGAAGGGACGCAGTGCGAAGGTGAAGTGTAACAGCAGAGCAGTGAAACAAGACAAGCAATAACAAGGAGCTAAACGATTGACACAGGACAAAAGATAGGTATACGTGTGGATAGTCTCTTGAGGTTGACTCCCCTAGTGGGAGGCATCATGCAATAGACTATATACTTTATGGGCACGTGAATAGACACGTGCCTGTGGAGTTATCCACTGTCTCTGTTATCTATCTACTGTATACGACACTTATCCTGTGATAAGTGCCCCCCCTATAAAAGACCTTATCTTCTTCTGCCAAATAAGATATGCTAAATAGTGGCCTATACGAATGTGTAAAAAGTGGCAAATCGCCGTTCCTCTGTGTAGTATCCCCTCTTACTTGTCGTCTCTGAAGTTCAGGCGGTGGCGCTTGGTCTTGATGGCAGCCTGGGGCTGGTCGTCTGACTCTGCGTTACGGGGTCGCTTCTCCTTCTGGTTTGGCTGGGTTGCCGGCAGGCTGGCCTTGGTTTAAGTGGTCAGGGTCTGGATGTTGGCTGCGGCGCCCTGTCCGTTAAGCTTCTCTGCTAACTTATTAACCTTGTTAATAAGTGCCTTGTACGGTCCACTCTTAAACTTATTAAGGGCGTTAAGGTTGTCAGCTTTCTTCTTGAGAAGCGCGACCCTGGCGTTGGTTTTCTCGGCCTGAGTCTTTAGCTTGGCAAGGCGCTGATCCTGGTCGCGCGACTTATCTGCCTTTTTGTGTAAATTGGCGGTGATGTCGTTAATGTCTATAGTCAGTACTTTGGCCTTCTCTATAACGTTCTCAGTAAGGTTAGCAGCCGCGTTAGCTTTGGCGTTGCTCTTATCAATATCACCCTTATAGCTGTAGACCTTCTCGGCCAGCTTTGCAATGTCATTCTTAAGCTTGGTAATGGCGTGAAGTTGCTTCTTTGGCTGGTATAAGTAACGGATCTTAGGGATTGAGATCTTATCTAAGCGCTGGATAAGGAGTAGAGTGCCTATCACTTTAGAGTTTAACTGACCGGGCTGGTAGAGAAACGTGGAGCCAATTAACGCGGCTCTACTGGGGATATCCCCAGTATATAGCTTGCCTTTCTTATATTTAGTAAGGACGGCGTCTATTAGCATAGTGATTTCCTGACGAAAGTATGCATCAGATGTAAGCGACGATCGCTATAACGCCGCAGAGTTACCTTGTTGCTAGGCGTAAAAGGCTTTAACCTAGGCCGCGGTCTCCTTTTAGAGCGATTTGTTACCACTCTTACAGAAAGCCTTCTTAAGGCGGTAAAGTGCCTCCTTACGGCTGGGAATGGCTGGCTTAGAGCTGCGGCCTTTCTGCTTTACAGGGGTGCAGGGTTCTTGCACTTAGGCGTCGGCGTTGTTGCCTGTTCCTCCAGTTACAATAGCCTTATTCTTAGCCTTTACTCTATAGGCGTAGATCTGTTTAAAGACTTCCTCTCTAGTGGGCTTGTGGCCCAACACCTTGGTTATCGACGCCGCGTACCGGTTAATCTCCTCCTAAGTCACGTCTGCTGCTATCTTCTTGTGTGGGGTGGCAGTCTTCTTTAACTCTCCTGTATGGTCGTACTTCTTTATTTCCTTCACGACCTTCGCGCTGATCTTCTTAATATCGACGGGTCCTCCCTTAGCCATGGCCTCGGTCTGGAATCGCTGCTAAGCCTGGTTGAAGATAAGCTGTCTCTTTTGCTTGTACTCCTTCAGCTGCGGCTTGCGCGATTTGATATATTTAGCGGCATCGTCGGTGCCCTCTATTATGTTCTTAGGCAGCAGGACCTTGTCGCTGTTAACACTAGAGACGTTAGATATCTTGTCGTTGTTATCCTTATTATCTTTACCGTTATCGTTATTATTCTTGTCGGCCTCCTCCTCGTTCTGGGTCTGGGAGGTCTGCTGGTTGACTGCAGTAAAGGACGATTTAAGGGTAGGGCCGTGTTCGCCAGCCTGGTCAGCGGTAGTCTTGTCAGGCTGGTTAGTCCGGTTATCAGGGTTTCCTGCCTGAGGGCTGGTGACAACAAGACGGTCGTTCTCGTTAAGGTGCTGTTTGAAGTTATAGGTATCTAGGTTCAAGGGGTCGTTATCGCCTGGGATAGGCGAGAACCGGATTAGGGCGCTCATAATGGCTGGCTTTTCTTCTTGTTTAGAGAGTAAAGGTTTGTAAGGAAAACAGGAAAAGGGTTATAGTAAAGAGGGGTGTTATTACCTTAGTGATATCGATAGGTTGTGGTTAATAATGTTAGTAAAGTAGTAAAGTTAGTAATAGTGATAGGAAAAGTGGTGGGTTTAGTAGGTTAAAAATAGGAAAAACAGAGGTTATAGGCAAGTAGGTTAATTTATCTTTTAGTTATTAATAGTGACCATAGGTAAGGAAGGTGCGGTTTAGTTATTTTAGGTAGAAGCTTCTTTTGTTCTTGTTAGTATATTAAACCATGCAAATATCCTTATTATCTACCGCACTGCCGCATATTTTAATAAAGGGAAAGTGTTAGTAATCTTTAGGTTATTACTATCCTTATTAAAAAGAGTTAAGAGAATAATATCGTTATTAAGAACAAAGTTATAGGGCTGAGTATCTCCCTGCGTTGTCGTGAAAGGTCACGACTGTTTTGGTGCTGACTGTGGCAGTGTTTAGAGGAAGTCTGCCAGCACGGGTTTTTAGCCTTGTTTCTTTGCATGCTCTGCAGCCCAATCAATGGGTTTGACCTTCTTAAAGTCGGTTATTATGTCGCCGGCGTTAGGCGCAAGGTTCTTGTAAGGTTCCTATGTGTTAGATGCCGGTGAGTACCCTTTCCATTTGACGAGATACTTAACTGACAGGTGGTTCTTCCTCTAGTTAACTCTACGGTCCATAATTCGTTTAACTTTAAATTCCTTTATGCCGTCTACCTTTACTGGCTCTAGGGGTAACTCCTCCCTACCGAAAGGGTCTTTGCTAGTTAGCGCTTTCTATAACTGTATAGTTAATATAACTAGGTGAACCCTTTAGTGTAGAGGCAAGTCAAGTTCACAGGCTCCTGGCCTGACTACCTAAGTAATACAGAAGGGTCCTGTGCGTTAGGGAGACCACTTCCTCTTAGGCTTGCCGGGTAGCAAATAGCCCTTGCCTAGTTAGAGGAAAACCTTGTCTCTAACGTCAAGCTTTACAGAGCGGTAGTGATAATTATATCGCTCCTTTCTTATCACCCCAGCTGCGTTGATAAGGGCTAGTGCTTCCGTCTGGTACGTCTGGCATAGGACGTCAAGAGATTCTGATAGAAGCCCTTCCTTACTAACGTGCTCTAGCACCGTCCTAAGGCGAAATCTAAGAACGACTTCATTTAGCAAACGACCTACTGTAACTGCTAGTAAGTTGTTAAGCAAGTATTATAGAGCTGTAAGAATATTAATCTACAGGGTATTAGGGTCAGTATATATGTAAAAGCGTATAGCAATTTTAACCGTCTAGTTAGTTCTTTCACTCTGGCCATCGGTCTAGAGGTAATACGCTGTAGATATAAATAATCGCACTTTAAGGGCGTTAAATATCCCTGCCCAGACAGCAGAGACAAATTTAGGGTCACAGTCGCTAATAATAGCCGTTAGCAGGCCCTAATCACATATCATCAACGTCTAAAGAAGTACCCAGGCCCAATAGTAAGCCTTATATCTGGTGTGCCCTGGGATAAGCAAGACCTTCTTGCTAAACTTACAGGTTACAGTATAGAGGCTGTTAAACACGTTAAAGTCAGGTATTACCTAGAAGCTACCCTAGGTTAGCACCTCTAGTATATCCGTAATAAAGTCTATAGAAATGGTATGGTAGGGTATGCCGGGTGTCACAATGGGTTAGAGAGATCCCACAGCCTTCTGGCGATCCGTCTGGTTGCCCTGGCACGCTGGGCAGTAGGCAATATACGCCTTTACTAACTTTACCTTTCTAGGAATATAGAAGCCTCAAAGTTCGGCCAGCATTCTATTACGCCTAAAGTGAAACTTCCCGTTATAGGCAAGAGTAAACACCCTTCCCGCTAAGGGCTTCAGGATACATAGTCTACATATGCCATCTAAGGCTATATAGAACATTAGTCCCCTAGCGTTAACTTCCCACGGCAGTGTAGTTACACAGGGCTGCCGTCGTTCTTTACAGGGGAGTTATTGGTCTCTCTTAGCCTTATCTAGAGTAACATATTCACAACCGTCCTTTTATATCTATTTAATCTATACCCTTAGAATCCTAAATTTCTTATTATTTTAGTAGCCTGACACAATATCCTTTACAAAATTGTTATCAACTTACACTATAGTTACGGTGGCCTTCCCTGCGTTCAGAGGCTTGTCGCTTGCGTGCCACACTATGGCTGCTTCTTCGACCTTATCCTTGTCGTTAATGTCTGTAAGCTTGTCCTTATGCAGGAAATACTCTGTAAGGTCGGGTCGTGTGACCAGAAGTCAGGACAGCGCATCTGGCACAACGTTAAGCTTGCCTAGGACATAGAAAATCTAGAGTCAGAATTATAAGAGGTAGTTAGCAGCGTTAGCAAGGCGCAAGTTAGCCTTATTAAGGTCTATCGTTTGTAACGACGTATAAGTAATAATACCCTTTACAGCCGCATAATCTGTAAGGATATTAACCTTATGCCTGTTAGACTAGACAAGTTTCTAGAGCTTCTTTACGGCCTACACGATAGCTGCTATTTTGGCTTCAGTTATACTAAAACGTTTCTCTGCTTAGGTTATAGTCTGTAAGAGGAAAAAAATAGGGTTAATATGGTTATTTGTCACGTCGATTCCAGGTATTTTCTCTCCATCCTAGTTACAGTTAAGTTAGAACACTATAAGCCTAAAACCGTTAATATATACGTTAATCTTAAAGAAGAGCGGTTTCTTAGGGTTGTAGTGATATTACATAGCCTGGTTGTAGAGCTTCTCCTGTAAGGTCTTCTATACGTCAATTTCCTTAGCCGTAGGGTCAAAAGTCTCCTTGGCTACGATTTTTGCCTTCTGCTAACGTGTTATTCTAGGCTTTAGCGTATTCTCTTTTTGCAATCGTTCGTTAAGTTTCGCCTTCCTCCAGTAGAGTGGCTCCGCAATCACGTTAAACCACAGTATCCCTATGCGCAGCCAGCCGCCTATCCCAAGGTACATCTTAAGGTCCTGGAGGCTGTAGGGGAAAACTAATCGCTTAAAGGCTTAGATACAGTCGTCCGTTTTGCATATACCGTTACCGTTAACGACATACCTAAGAAGCTTTACCGATAAGAAGCTAATAAACGACTTCTTTGCGCTAATGTGGATACGGTATTTATTAAGGATCTTCAGGACTGTCTCTAAGTGCTGGAGGTATTCCTTATTAAAGTCGCTAAAAATCACGATATTGTCGATATACACCCTAATAAAGTGATAATACTTAAAGAAAATCTGATCTATAAAGCGTTAGGCGTATACTGGCAAGTTTTTAAAACCTATTAAGACTATATTAGAGTATTTAAGGCCTTAGGGGCTAATTATTACCATACGGTCTCTATAGGGTGGATACACGCCAAGCTGGTAAAAGAACCCTAAGGCGTTAAATATTATCATCCTTTTCTTGCCTTAGAGACATTGCATTATGTCCTCTTGGTCTGGTAGGGGATATATATCTAGGATGGTCTATTTGTTAAGCGGCCTTATATCGGCAACCACACGTCCTTTATGCTTTGTTCTGTCCTTACGGTGTTTCTATATAACAAAGAGAGGGCAGGCAAGTGCGGCAGGGCGTTATTACTATCTAAGCTTCCTAATCTTATATTGCCTGTCGTTCTGCTTGTTAAGAAGCTCTATATCCTTAAGGCCTAGGGGAAATATGCAGACGTTCTGTTTCTAGTTTTGCTATCCGTTAAGGAGCTTAATCCTTATCTTGTCCTCATCCGGTATAGGTATTAACCTGTAGTTGTAGTAGATGTAGTATTTCTTAAGTAAGGTCTTTAACTTCTTGGCGTACGATGTATCGTCTACATAGATCTTTACTCTGTGGCAGTTAGTTATTACAGGGTAGGAGTCAGGTTTCGCCATCCTGTATCTTGGCACCTCCTTAGCTGGCAACAGGGGTTCTGCAGATTCTTTAATTTTGTCTGCCACTATAGCAGTTTTATCCTTACTGTTAAGAAACTTATCGGTAACGCTAAGGAAATTTACTGTGTTGCTGTAAGCGATTGCGTCTAGTGTATCCTTGGTGATTGGTTGCGTGCTCTCCCTTTTGTATACTGGGGAGATTTGCGCTACCTTTACTCTTTTTCTAATAGTGATAGGTTTGTCTGTATTGTTATATACTGGTACTACTTTAGGGGTTAAGGAGTCCAGTATTGCGTTAAGGGTGTATCTGTTAGTTAAGTGCGCTTAATATTTATATAAGTTGCCCTCTTTATTATGTTTCTTAGGGAGGTTAATAAAATTAATAGGGAGGTAGTAGATAGAGTCTAGTAATATTATTACTATATACTGCGCTGTAACTCTTCTTGTAACAGGGAAACAGCTCTCTACTGTTACTAGGATTATTATATTGTAGGCCGATTAGAGTTTCACCTATTTCTTATTAAAGTCCACCACTATACTGTAGTCGTTACAGAATAGTATACCAAAAAGCAGGCAGGCTGGGAGTTTCTTAACTACTCCTGCTGTAATCGTTATATAGACCTTTATTTCAGTACCCTTTACTGTCCTAGCGAAGTATACGTTAAAGGTGACGTCCTCTGTTAGTGTAAATAATAATCCTATAGCGCCTACCTTGTGCGGCTCTGTAGGTAAGAATCTTAGGTTCTTTATAAACCTTCTCACCTAGTCGCGTTTAGTAAGAATAACTAATACGCCGGTATTAACACACACCAGGTGGTCCTTTAAGTCTTTATTTACCTGTGCCTTAATTTAGAGATAGGTATGCTTATGGCGACCTCTTTTTTTGTCAGGCTTTACGACGGCCTTAATAACTTTACCGGCTTAAAAAGTAAAGTTTATAGTATCGTTATGGGATAACTCCTTAGTTAGGACCTTTTTAGGTTCTTCTTCCTTATGTATCTTGGCTGCTTGCTCTAGATACTTTTTAATCTTATCCTATTAGGGGTGTAGGTTCTTAGGATCTTTAGGGTCTTTAGCAGCTTCCTCTGGCTTCTCTATTGCTTACAGGCTCTTTTCTATATACGTTAAGATGAAGTTTGCGCTGTCGCCTGGGAGCGGGGGAAATTCCTTTGTTTCTTTAAGCATATACCCGTCCTTAACAAGCTTGTCGATACAGGCGTCTGCGTCCTTGTCGTGTTCCCAGACGAATTAGACTTTGTCTTTTCTATTAGAGCGGCAGGTGTATCTTGCTTGCTGTCTCTAACCACCTCCTTGTTTGTTCTCCTGCTAGGGCCGTTAGTTACAAGTGTAACGGTCTAAGTTATCCTGGCGGTTATATTGGTTTTTAGTGTCTTGTTGGCAGTCACCGCGGTCCTAATAACCTCTGCGGTTTCCTTAAGAATTTCTATTATACTGGCAATAGTTTTTTGCGTGCTAGTTGTTGTTAGCATTAGATCCCTACAGTGCTGTATCCTCCTCCTCTATATTAGAGAGGTCTACCGTGTAGGGGTTCCTGCAGGTATCTGTATTAGGTCCTATATATCCCGGCGTGCTTCCCTACCGTGCTGTGTCGCCAACCATGTTGTTCCAGTTGGCGGCGTTATTAACGTACACTGGGTTGTAACGTAATCCAGGAGCTGCGTCTTGTAACGCTTGGCGTCTTTCCTCCACAAGAGCGATGTATGCATCCAAGGAGTTGTGTTCCTTAGGTTTGTAGAGGAATTACTGTAGTTAAGGGGCAAGGTTGTTATAGAACCTTATTAGCTATTAACGTTAGGTTTAGTCACCCCACGCTTTAGTATATTTAAAGCAATCCTGGGCAAAGGTGTAGATATCCTGTTGCCTATTAATCTTCTCTATTATAAAGTGGTTTTTATAAAACCACTTTACAGCGTTAACTAGAGAGAGAGCAAAGCGTTCTCTAATTCTTCTTATAAAGGCAAACTATCCTTACTGCCTTAGCTACTGTTATTCTCTTAATATAAGTTAAAATTCCTACTAGTTACAGGCTTATCTATAAAGTGCTAGATAGATATATTAGCTAAAGGTTGTAAGGGATTAGTATTTAGGGTGAGTTATCTTAACCGCTTAGATCCACAGCTCTACGTTGCGGTAGTATGTCGCGTGATGGTTGTAGAAGATAGGGTCTGGTAAGTAACGCTTTATGTCTGCATCTAGCCAGAAGATAGATATTGCCGTTAATAGGTATGGCTAGGCCGGTGTGTATATTAGGCTGGCTGTGGCGTTTATTGGTCTTGTTGTGGCCTGTATTTGTACAGCTATAGCCTGGAAGAAGGCGGTCATAAACTGGTTTATGTCGATGCCTGGCCTGGCTGTTGTCGCCAGGGAAGCCGTGTTTGGCGGCTGTGGTTGTCCCTGCCCTCCTGTCGGTATTAACGACTAGGGAGTTGGTATCCCCGGTTGGTTCGGCGGGATAGGGTTAGGTGGTGTCTGGACTTGTCTAACCGTTATGTCTGACGGTGGTAATTGATGGTTCTGGCCAGTGACGGTTAACGGTATGCCTGTATAAGGTATCTGTAGTGGCAGGTATACTATTGGTCCTTGGGTATGGGGCGGTAAGTAGACCGTCTGCCCTAAAGGTAGGAGATAGTAGGGAGGTGTCACCGTTAGGGACGGTCCTTAGGTAGGGTTAAAACCCGGTAGAATCAGTCCATAGGGGTAGGGACCTAGACTGGTCAGGAATTATCCCGGCATAGTGTATAATAGTTACTCTAAGGCACCTGTCCCTATAGGTATAAAAGTTTTTTGCTAAGGGCCGTGTGGTTATCCGGTTTCTATAGGTTAAGTCGCCGGTAGTAGGACCAGTGGCCTGGTGTAGGTTCCCGGTAGGCCCATAATTTCCAGATGTTTCCCCTTTAGTAAAAGTTAGGTTGCCTTAACCGTCTCTATATGTCTAGACGATAAAGCTTCTAGAGGGCTATTTCCACTTAGTGCCAAATAAGTCCCCATTGCGGTATTACCTTCTAAGTCAGGTCGTTAGGGAGGGATTTTTTAAGGTGTGTCTGGCACCTGCTCCGTTGTGTTTCTTTCCGGTGTGGCCAGGTTCCTTAACGACTGAGAGGTTTATAAGTTAGAGCGCAATAGCAGGATATCTAATGCTTCTGTGTGAAGTTACGTAAGGAGTGATAGATATTTCCTTGTGTCCCTAACGATTCTTTTCACTGTTTAGACGGTAGTTTTCAGCCAGAAAGAATTAACTGCTTAACTGCTGTCTAGATAGAAATCTTATTGCCAGTTTCTTGTCCTGTAGAGTGGCCGGTCGCCGTCAAACTCTACAGATGTAAGGGTGTATATATCGTCGCAGAGGCTCTGTGGCAGAGAACAGGTGACTTTATGATTTAGATTTTGCTAAAGCCATGTGTATAATCGCTATATATCAGTGATTTGGCCTAGTTGTACTGGCCTTGTTATACCGTTTCTGTAAGCTAGTTCTTGTTAGGGTAGAGGGGTATCTTTGCCGCGTTCTGGCGAAGAAAATTTTGAAGGTGTAGATTAAGGTAGTTATGCTACTACTTGACACAGTCCTCCTGGCAGCCGTTTTAAATCTGACAGGACTTACTAGACTGTAATAGTAACGTAAAGGGACGCAGTGTAAAGGTGAAGTGTAACAGCAGAGCAGTGAAACAAGATAAGTAATAACAAGGAGCTGAACGATTAACACAGGATAAAAGATAGGTATACGTGTGGATAGTCTCTTAAGGTTGACTCCCCTAGTGGGAGGCATTATGCGATAGACTATATACTCTATGGGCACGTGAATAGACACGTGCCTGTGGAGTTATCCACTGTCTCTGTCATCTATCTACTGCATACGACACTTGTCCTGTGACAATATAGCTTTTTAAGTTACTCCTTAATAAAAAACGTTAAAGCTTTTATATAACTAAAGTTAAAAAATAAATATCCTTATTTCTAAATAATAGGTATATATTTATTATCCTTACCTATAATAGTATTAGAGATATTATTAAAGTAAGCGCCTAGTTAGTCTATATTATATAATAAAAAATAGAAACAGTGTTAAAGCATCTAAGATATAGTATATAACCTTTTCTATTTAATTTTTTATCTTTATAGTCCCTACTAATATAATAAAGTTATTTACTTTAAATTATATATAGGTAAAACCTAGTATCTAAAAGATTTTTATATATAGGTTCTCTTTTAAATATACTAGTACTTAAGGTTTTCTTACTATTAAAAACTTAGTGGCTTTAGTATCCTAAAGTTCTCCTTAATATATTATATAATATAGATCTTAAAGTGTAAATTAACTTACTTTAGTAGTCTTTAGTATTAAGAATATATCCTTACTAGTTATATAGTAGAAAAAAGCTAATATTATAAGGTATTAAGAGACTTTTTAGTCTTTTGAAAGTTAGTCTTTATTATATAAGTTATACTTATTTTTTTCCCTTATAGGACCTTCTCTCTCTACCTTAAGGAGGTAGGCTGTAAAATCCTTATGTAGGTCTTAGGCAAGCGTACTATATACTTAAAGATACTACGTTATTATATAATTACGTTCTTCTTTTATATAGTTAGTTAACTAATATCCTTCCTTTTTATATATAAATATTTCTTTAGTATATTTATATAAATTAATTTTAACCTAAAGGATTAAGTTCTTTTTCCTCTATTAAATAGTAGATATATTAGTTTATTATATAAAGGTCTTAATTACTATCTCTTTTTATAATTAGATATATATTTTTAGTCTATAAAGTTAATATTATATAAAGTAGTTTTCCTATTAAGGGTAACTTAAAAGGAAGCCCTAAGGTTTAAAAAGAACTTTTTATATATATAGTAAGCCTTAAGATTACTAAGTGTAGTCTTAAGTTTAGGTACACTTTAATATACTTAAGTGACTTATATATAAAGTATTATTTCCCTTTAGAAACCTAAACTAAGTGCTTATTATATAAGAGGTAACTTATTTAGTAATACTTTAAGTACTTCTATAGGTGTTTTATCTAGATTCTCCTTTTTAACTTATATAAAAGATATAGTAGTCTAGTTAGTCTAGTATAAACTGTAATTAATACTAGTATTAAAGTATATATCTAGTATATTATATATTTTATCTTATTATTATATAAGACTAATATAATATAAGTAAAACTTTTTTATATAATCTACTAGGTTATCTAGAAAAACTATATAGTATTAATTTTTTATAATCTAGAGATAATAATAGAAACTAATAAACACTTTAGCCTTATTATAAAGTATATTATACAGCTTTTTAATATAGTTCTTTTTTTTTCTTTAGCCCTTTTAGAAGATAGAGATTATATAAGGCTTATATAGTCTATTTTAAACTATTCGCTTTAGTAAAAGGTTATAGATATCTTTTTATAGTATAAATATACTATAACTCTATAATCTTAAGAAACTCTCTACCTCCTGTATAAATTATACTTTACTTATTATTATTTATATAATAGGCTTTCTAGTCCTTTATACTATTAGTATATCCTAGAGTTTACTTAACTCTATTAGTAATTTAGCTAGATTCTATTAAGTTATAACTTTAGGGTTTCTAATAGTAGTAGTTAGTATATTTATTATATAACTGTTAGACTTTTTCTAATATTACTCTTTAAGCTGTTATATAAGGTTAACTACTTATTTATTCTAATTAGCTATCTTAATATTAATAAAGATACCTTTTTTAGTAATTTACTTAATAAATTCTCTAAAGTATAAGTAAAATATATATTTCTAGTAGTTAGGTATTTAGTCTTTAAAGTTAGTTATAACTATACCCTTAAGTTATTATTAGTCTAGATTTTAGTAAATAATCTAATAGATCTTATATACTAGATATATAGTAATTTTCTTTTAAAATAGGTTATTAATAAGGTATTAGTCCTTAGTCTAGTATTAAGGTGTTATTTAAGATCTCTATATTATAATAGGAATACTACTGCCTTTTAATATATCTTTATATATAAAAATACA
>MU843949.1:0-12231 GCA_030867255.1 Colletotrichum somersetense | reverse complement strand
GGGGGGGGGGGAGCATAGGCAGCAATAATGGTTAACCATGTCAGGTTCGGTCGAGGCAGTGTCACTCTTATCCCCCCCCCGGTTGTGGTCAGCTTTACCGCCCAGTTTGAGTGATAATGAGCCGAACCACGACCTTACGGCTGTAAACGAGCGAGGCAACGCGCGCGTGCATTATCACGGCCATAATTGTCCGTTATTGTGAAGCACGAGATTTGATTCTGTCACTACCGTTCAGCTCTCCGTTGGGGGTCATTTTCGAAGGTGCGATACGAATAAGAACGGAGACGGTCTTTCACAAAGTTTCGGTGCATCGCTTGTGATATGGTGGCCTGGTCGCTTAGTATGTGGCCGACATCCGCCTCAGCCCAGCTCGGGCATGGTACCTGCATGTCCGCAGCTGGTAATCACGAATATCGAACCAGGTGGTAACATGGCACCAATCGTTTGGTTCGTCGGTGCCTTGAATCCGATGCCATCAAGCAGGTACACACTCAGCCGAACACGAGGCTCGGCGCTTACCTTGTTGCATGCGACAAGGAGGAAACATCCCAGAATGGGAATTACTGCGCTTCCATGAAGGGCAGTTATGTTTCTCCACGAATGAAGCGTCGGCTGCGCTAATTTTGGCGCCAGGCGCGTCACCCGATAAGAATCAACCTCAACCTGGAGTAAGATGAAGGCCTTTCTTGGATGGTAGCGGAAAGATGGAGCCTGCCTAAAGCCGTTTGGATATTCTAGCCGCCCATGGCGAGTGTTAGGGGGGGCTGAGTCTGACGCTTGTGATGGGATGTGCGTGACGGAAAGGCTGAGCCAAGGAATCGTGCGGGTGGGCGGGAGTGTCGATATCCAGAGCCGCGCCGCGTGGTACCCCACGCGCAGAGGCGACTCAAAATCCTCCAAGGTCTTTCTACCGAGCCACTGCCCCCAAGATTTAGGTGGAGCGCATCTCAAAACCTGTCTGTAATCTCAGTTCGACAAGGTCGTCGAGAGAGCGAGACGTCGGGGCCGTAGCCCACACGTTGGCTGAGTAAGACTCTGTCTGGCACGAACACCATGCGTCATTAGTGGAAAGATGTCGTCGACGTGGTTCGTCCTATGCTGTGTGCTGAACCTGCCCGACCTGCTTTAGTCTGCGGGAACACGAGGAATCCTACGCCCCGGGCCGCTCAGATGGATCCAACAAGCAGTGAGTTGTCAAGTCATCGTCCGAAGTCGACGGCCAACTGTCGATGGTGTGAAGTCGGCTCTGATGGCTGGCAGCGCGGCAGCGAAAATAGCGAGCTGCATCGATAAAGTGGTATGATGCGGCCAGTGTCAGTGGCTGGCGATTGGTAGTCGACGTCGACCAAGGACCAAGCCATAACAGGCAGGGCATGTTGCGTTGCTCGATTATAGCAGACTTGAGGAGCGGTCTGGTGACGGAGAAGGCAGTCCGCAGCCGATCGTGGGTTGCGTTTGGGGCATTGTTGGCCGTCCAGTCTAGTCTAGCATGGGACAACCGTAGCTGTGGGATGACGAGGGAGATGCAATGCAGCGCTGATCGGGTTGTGTCGTGGGCGCCTGGGAGCAGCAGGTACGAAGCACGATCAGCATCAGCAATTCGAGTCTGAGGTGGGACCAACCAGCCCAGAAGGGAGTGTCTTGGCGTAGGACGCGGGCCGCGAAGCACAATAATAGTTCAGATGACAGTCGGCAGGACCAGCTGGTTGGGTCAGGCTGCTGCAGTGAGACTGGTCAGACGGACATGGTACATTGCAAGAATGGATGCGTGCGCTTACCGGCGAAGCTCGCCGTGCGCAGCCAGCATCTGTCTGAAAGTTGGCAGGTTGGAGGTTGGGAGTTTGACGAGACGGATGTCCGGTTGTTTCCCTGTCTAGGTACGGGTAATTAGTTTCCCTCGTCTATGTAGCGAGGTGGGGGAGACTTCCACTTCCATAGATGGTGCCAAAAAAGATGCGATGGGGGTTATCGAGATGCAAATTTTTTCTCATCGGTGTGGCCCATGTCGACAGGCAGAATGCAATGCGATGCGATCGATGGAGGTGTCTACTACGTAGTACGTACGATGTAGGTAGTCTCGTAGGGCGGGACCTAACCTGCCCTGGCCTGGCCTGGCCTGCACGGCAGACGTCAGATGGGTCGTTTCCACATTCATGCTTGATGCTTGCTTGGAGCCAAACTGCGTAGTTTAGATAAAACAAGCGCTTGAACAAATGGGGACTCCGTGGCCGTCGGCAGCTAGGTAGCTTGGTCTCGGGGCTGGTGTGTGCTGTGCTGTGCTGTGCTTGGTACCAAGTGCGGATGCGCTGATCATTCCTTGTCGATTGTCATCGGTGTGGCAGCCAGCCAACGGGATGAAGGCTGGCTTTTGAGGGGGGAGGTTCCCTAGCTAAAAATAAACTACTACAGGTACAACGCACCTACCAAGTACCTACACATGCAGTAGGATGCGGTAGGGTAGCCAAGTACCTGTGTACACGCATCGTCTTTGGTTTAAGCGCCGGCCCTTGTTCCCTCCCTTGCACCCTCCTCCTTTCCCTTCCCTTCCCTTCCCTTTCCTTCCCTTCCCTCCTTCCCTTTCTCCCTTCCCTCCCTTCCTTCCCTCCCGATGGTTTCTGCCTGCCTGCCACATTCATCTCGAGGCTCGAGCCGAGGCTAGAACCCTGTCAGCAAACTCTAGTAGCATTGGTGGTACCTAGGCTCTCCTCTCCCGGATCAGCGGGGACAAACTCAATTTGCACTGTCACCGTCCGTCTGCCAACATCTCGTAACTGCCACGGACATGCTGTGCTGTGCTGTGCTGCACCTTCATGACTTGTACCCGCCGTGTTGGAGCAGGTGACGTGTAGTTTCGGCCCGGTCTTGTTGCACTCATTGCGAGTTGCGGACGGTTCGGCTTGGTGCCATGGTACCCCGAGTCGCTAGAAGTGCGGTGTGGGAGAAGGTTAGGTAGGTATGGCTGTCAATGGGCGATGTCGGATCAACGCCGGCCATGGATGGCAGACAACACGCCCACAATAACTGCAACAATGCAATCGAGCCTCACGATGCATGCGATGAATGTCCAACACTTGACGTGTTGAACCGAGCCAAGCAATGCCCTTTAGATACGCCGTACCCAGTGTCCATGGATGGCAAGGCATATACATGTATACCTACGGCAGGCACCGTTGGGAGTTGAAGGCTTTGCCGGAGCAAGGTGCAATACGCAGCGCGTTTGTTTCCCTTCCTCTCGGATACCCTGGATTGATACCTAGGTAGGTAGGTAGATACGAAAAGATCCATTCTTTCTACCTTGGGTATCCACGTAGTAGTGTGCCTACATACCTACCTAGCCCACCTACATAGGTTCTCACCGAGGTTGGACTGCTCCAGTAGGGGAGGAACACTGGATCAGAGTAACAATGGACCAGAGTAACAACGGCTCAGTCGATCCTTTCTCTGCGGGACCTCCACCTTCCGACTTCCCACCGAGCGTACTGTACCTAGTAGCCGTCGCTTTGCATCTCTTGTCGCGGCATCAAGCCCTCAAAAGCTCACCCACAGCTACTGCGAAGAAAGCCCCTTTCGTCGCCATCGACTGTCGTTCTACGGATATTTGGTCCACTTCGAGACCTCGGCCCCGAGGTATCTCATGTTGGTTCATCTCCATTCCAACACCAAGACACACACACACACACACACATACACCACAGTGACCCCCACCCTGGATCGGCGAGCATTCCGACTCTGCATGCGATATTACCCAACACCTCATATCGGCATCTGAAACGGACCCAGTCAAACACTATGCAGCTCGCTCCGAGACTCATCTTTAAGTTTCGCCAATATATGGCTCATCCCACACCATCCATCGGTCGGTCCGGCCCCCAACATGCGGCAATGCGGGCTAACTCAACTCCCTTCTTACCCTTGTTTTGAACCCCCGAAAGCTGATCAGCTCCGAAACCCGTGGGTCGCTCTGCAAGGGCCGTCCTCTCCGGTGCGTGCCGAGGCACCTCCGGCCGCCACCTGCCATGTATGCATCCGGCTCCGACTCCAAGACTTGCGTTGCGGGCTTTCACCGCAATCTGCCCGTACGGTGACGCACGCATCCAGAGCACGCAGCAACTGAAACACTGAAGAATTCCTCCCATCAGCCTCGCATCTCCCTCGAGAGATGCTGTACCGCATTCCGGGACCCGTCCGTCCCTGCAGTCGGCCCAGGCAGTCGGTGTGGCTCCATTCGGGGAAACCCCCGCCGTCAACGTCCATGTCGACCCGACGCTCGCTAAAATACCTACCAGCTTTGTTGGAGTCTAGGTAATGGGGGAGACACTAGCGCTCATCCATCCGATATTGTGAGCATTGTCTACTCTGCCCACGCAGACCAGACAGAGCACGCGGTTCCTTTCGCCAATTTACTCGCCCGCTTCGTCCATAGCCAAAGCAAACCGCACCTTGCAATTGTTTCAAACTGATTGTGACAAACGACGCGGCTGAAAATAGGAGGATCTTGATGACATAAAAATAGGTCGCCGACTCCTCCAGGCAGTTTGTCTGTCGCCTATGCATTGCACTGCACTACACGCAAGTAGGAGGCGTTGGGCTGCATGCATGTATGTAAGCCCCTGTCGCTCCCGCCGATGCAGGAATATCCCTGTCATGGCTTCGTCTCCCCTATGTATCCCATGCATGTTTCTCAGCGGGCCGGAAGCTGCATGGGTCTGGCTTGGCATTCCCCCGTCCAAAATACCTACCCTCGGTCACTTGCCGCCATCACCCTTTTTTCAAGTGACGGTATCAGACAATACCATACCCACGGCCACCGGCAAGAACTGATCCCCCGTCCGTTGCTGTTGGTCGGAGCGGTGATCTGCGTACGCAACCCAGACTTTTTCCTATTCTTTTTTTCTTTTCTTTTCACAATCCATCAAGTAACGGACGACGGCCCCAAGCACCTGAATCATGGAGCAAACTGATCAACACGTTCAATTTATGTCGTTCAGGATCTTCGGTTCTCGGCCAGATTGGCATCATGCGGCGTCGTACGCCTAGCTCCAACGATCTCCCTGTATAGGAATCGTGCGTGTGAGCGTCGAAATAGATGGCAGGATCCGGTGACGAGTACCACGCAAACCTGCTTATAGCCGTGGGTGGGTGTAGTCATGAGGCAGGTAGGTACGCGCAGTGCAGTCTCTGTCACCACGATAAGTCCAAGGCAACCACACAACGCAGTCAGACGGAGCCAGCCTTGACGGTCGATGGCAGCAGAGTTCTCAGCGGCAGCCGGTGTGCCTTTTTAGGACTGATGGTGGAAACGAAACGCACGTCGTCAACAACATGCGGCCTTGGCTGCCCTCGGTTGATTGATTATACTACTTCGTACGCAGATAGGTACGGTACCATCGGGTACTAAGTAAGGTATGGATGGTACGGTACCTACCACGTAAGGTAGTGTTAGGTAGGTAGGTAGTAGGTATGGAGTAATACGAAAAAGACTGGCAGGTCGGTCCCGCTGGGGCGGATCTTTGGGTGCCCTGCAAAAAGTCAAAATCCCAAAAGGGCAACCCAGTCTAGCAGGGGTGGGTGACAGGGCAGCCGACTCATGCACACACAGCAATGACAACGGTTTCCTTTACGGTCGGAACTGCGCCTCGTCTCT
This sequence comes from Colletotrichum somersetense, assembly GCA_030867255.1. Taxonomy (NCBI): domain Eukaryota; kingdom Fungi; phylum Ascomycota; class Sordariomycetes; order Glomerellales; family Glomerellaceae; genus Colletotrichum; species Colletotrichum somersetense. Next base: position 6,587 of record MU843949.1, on the reverse strand, counting down.
CGTCTGACATTTTTGCAGAATTCTCAGCGTGGTTTCTGCGGCTATTCCCCCAGAAAAGGCGCACGCAACCCTCACAGCCACTTATTTCCCACCCTCGGGCGCTAGCGGACGCTACTGTGGGAAAAACGGACTGGCCGCGCTCCATTCGGCGCTGTTTCGCTCGTATCTATGCAGTGACGCCATTTACGCATGTTTGCTATTCCCTATCGAGACCTCTGCCTCGCTCCCTTTTTTATTTTTTTATTCCTTCCTTGTGCGAAACCACCGCCTTGTCGTTGTTATGCAGTGCGGACGGACATTCCCACCATTGGCAGTCCCGGTAGGCTGCTTGCTTTACTTACATACCTTGGTTACATACCTCGGTTACTAGCAGCAACATACAGAGACGTTGTCTCTCCCATGGGGCTTGCGGCGGGGGGGGAGGAGGGGACCGACCGCCTGTGTCTGTGGGTTTGGGGTCTCGCCGACGCATGCGATGCAGTCGATCTCGTCGAGATCTCAGACAAGGAGGAGAGACACGGGACGGAGAGACATTGTCAAAACGGCAGGCATCGTCACCCGTTTCGTCGGCATCAAACGCGGTTACCTCATCTTGCCGCGGCTCTTCCGTGGGCTGGCTGGGCGTGGCAGACATCCCAGACGCGCTCATTCCGTGACATCGCGGCAATTTCACCCTAAACTTGGAGAACTTGGGGGAGAGACAGACGCTGGCTGCGTGAAGCGGAGCAGCAGCAGGGCAGCAAGGGGGGGGGGGGGGGGGGGGGGGGGGCCATCTGTCCAGCCTGAGAGGGCTGAGTCGTATGACAAGCATCTGGCCGCCCTACCAATTAACCCGAGGCCAGCAACGATGGAGGGTGACGGAACCCCAGTCCGGTCGATGCCATGCCATGCCATGCCCTTTGAAGGAGTGCCTTGTATTTATTTTATTTATTTATTTTTTACCAGCGACGTCCGTGTCCAACACCCTCTACACCCATGCTTACATCCGACAGGGGGAGCGAGGCCTCAGAGAACAGCCTCCTTGAAGAGCTGTCATCTTTCCCTACTTCTGCCGCTCACGCGCACGCCAACTCGCATCTGCCAACTCGCATCTGCCTCTTCTCAATATAGCAATGTCTCCAACGAGTGATAGCGGCACTATCTTTATCTCTCTCTTCCATCCGTCCAGTTCCATTGCATTACTGTCTCCGCAGACTACCAACCGCTCTGCATCATCTCACTTCAACCCCCCACTCACCTGTTGGACGCTCACTCACTCTACCGAGTACCTACCTACCTTACCTTAGGTAGGCTGACAGACGAGCAACCGCCCCCCAGGCACTTTTTTGGTCTCGTCTTGCCTGCCTGCCTGCCTGCCTTACCCGTCCGTCCGTACCTACCTGCTTACCTACCTACCTACCTGCCGTACCTTACCTGACTGCTGCCTTTCCATCCCACCCCTAGTTCGCTTAGCCGCTCCTTGCTACGCCGACACCCCCTTCCTTCTTGCTCCCTGACTGCCCCTCCACCCCCATTTTCACACTGCATCTTCACCTTGGTGTTGGGGCTTGCTTCCAACTACACTCACTCGGCAGTCAGTCTTCAGTCTATTCCAAGGAGAGCCTTTCAGCCGGGGCTGTGTATTACTAACTTTGGCTCTTTTGTTGCTGTCTCTGTCTGCAGTTCCCTCTCTGGGCGCAACCATCCTGCACCTTCTGTCTTCTTCACTTCCCTTTTGGGAACCTCCAACCATGGCCAGCCTCCAGGACATCATGAACGCCGACGAGGACCAACTCGAATCCCACACTATTAAGGACAACCGGGACCCGGCTCCTTCGGCCGGCCATCATCAACCCTACTTGACACCAAGCGCACAGTACAACTCGAGCTATGCAATAGGCGGGGAACAGGCAGACAGTTCGAGCACACAACAACAAGATACGAAGCGCAATTCATCTTTACACACCAATAGGTCAACTCCTCCCCGCTCGTCGTCTTCGTCCAGCCAGCCACCCAACATCCGTCGTCGAAGCAACGTCAGCACCGACTCCATGGACCAGTCAAACTACGGCTACGGTCACGGGTCGGCCTCTAGCAGCCTTGATCCCTCTGGCCCTTCCATGCGGCCTTATAGCCATGCACCTCCTACCGGAGATGTGCCCGTCAAGTTGACTCCCATTACCGGCCGAGTCAGTCGCGCAAAGAAGGGCATGAAAGTTCATACTTGCGACATTTGCCGTCCTCCCAAGGTATGCCGTCGAACCGTTTGGGGAAATATATCCAGAGGCATCTACTGACGTTCCATAGACGTTTACACGCGCAGAGCACCTAAGGTATCGTTGTGGCATTATGCCGTCATGTCCCGCAGCTCACTGACAAACACGACCACAGACGACATCAGCTTAGCCACGAGACCCCTCAGTATGCGTGTCCCATTCCCGGTTGCGACAGGGCCTTCCACCGCAAGGATTTGCTGGAGCGTCACCAGCAAAGACAGTATGTTTCATCCCTCGAGAAGAATCCCCAGTAACGGTGAGCCGTAACTAACTCACTCGTTCTCAGTGAACTGGAAGGAGACAAGGTATCGAGAAGTAGGGGTACAAGCCAAGGCCGCAGAACCTCCGCCACTTCGCTTGAAGGGGGTGTTCGGGGCTTGGGATTGCAACATCCCATGCTCGGATACCAGCAGAACGCAACGACCCCGATCCAGAGCCTCCCAATGACGCAAAGTATGTCCCATGCCAATTCATATCCGTCAATGAGCGCCCCGGGTACCAGCAAATCGATGTCGCCTCATGCGGGAAACGACGGCTACCGTCCATCGTCAGGTGATCCTGGGTACGGCGGGAGTTACTCCCTGTCTACTGGTTCCGCTCAGCAGCCCCTGATGCAACAGCCGAACAATGGTTTCGGTACTTCCTCTCTTGGTTCTGTCGAATATCAGCCTCGTACGATACCCGGTTTCCCCCCTTTGTATCTCCAGACTGAGGGACTTGGGTTGCAGATGTCATCGGATGGTCCGCCTGAGCTTTCGCACGCTCAGGACCACGGGTGGCCGTCCTCTGCCTCCGACAGCACGTACTCGACGCCTTCCGACAACTCACGACGCGTTTTCTGGCCGCCGGCGAGGGCTTCTGCCACCGATTGGCCGACCGGCCTTCTTTCACCTTGCCCCGGCACTGGATTCGATCCCGTTGTAACGACCAACCCCTTGCTCTACCAATACCCGACCTCCCCCCAGCTCGGCGACCCGCAAACGTACCAGATGCTCGATATCCCCATGTCCACATATGCGGACGAGCAGACGATCTTTGACCCTCACCAACAACCCCGCTTCTCCAACACTGTTCGTAGCCTGTCCCCGCCGGTGACTTCGGCATCGGCTCAATCTTCTGAAACTCTAGTCAACCCGTCGACAGCACTACCGTCGGACCGGATAATGAACTCGCTTGCCTGTATGGGCCGTCAGAAGGAGGTGGCGTTGGGCCTCCTGGCGGCCCCAGCCCTGATGCAGGGCTCCTTACCTTTGCCTCCTGCAAATGTCTGCAAAGCCATTCCCGCCTACCTCGAGGTCTACTGGGAGAAGTTTCACCGCTGTTTCCCCATTGTTCACAGGAGGACCTTCGAGGACGCGGCGGAGCAGGTTGACGTGCTCCGCTGCGCCATGGCTGCAGTGGCCACTCAGTATATGAGTGCTAAGGAGGACCGCATCAGGGGGAATCAGCTGCATGAGTACGCCTGGCATCAAGCAAGACGCGTAAGTCAGCGAAATCTCAAGGTCAGAAGGTGGCTCGCTAACAGCAACGTGGTTGTAGTTTCCCCAGTGGGATGTGCCTGTCATGCAAGCGATTCTGCTATGTGAGTTTTATGCGCGCTTCCGCGGCCGACGTGCGGCTATCAGGCCGTCAAAAGAATTCGAGTCCATCTACTCAAGGGTGAGTTCTCTTCGGCGTTATTAGTATATGACACGTTACTTTACTTCTTTTCTTCTAGCTCGCCACTCTATTCCTTGTCTGGCTTTACTCCCTTCTTTCCCTCTCGGGTTCTTCCATAGCATCGGGTTCTAAAACATGATTCCAGGTCTACGACAACGCCGTCATCTTCAGGGCAATCCCTCAGACAGGACCCAACAGCGTCAGGTGGCACACCTGGCTCGATACCGAGACCCGTCGCCGCCTTCTTTCTGCCTGTTTTGTCTTGGATATCCACAGCTCGGTCTACATGGAGCAGCAGCGCGTCCGCAGCTTCGACATTGCCAACGACGGCATGCCGCCAAACATCCCTCTCACCGGTCCCAATCAGGACCTCTGGGAAGCTGCAAGCGCAGATGCGTGGGCGGCAACGGTGTTAACCAAGGGAGACCGCTCGGATGAACAGACGCTACTCTCCGTTATCAATCCTGATACCCTATCGAGGACAAGCATCGACACCCATGTCCTCTTCGATCGCGCGGTAATCCTAGCATTCGAGGCGCTTCTACTCCCTACTCGTGGCGACCCGGCGCACATGACACCCTCGTCCGAGATTTCGGAACCAGAGACCTTTCGCATGGCCAACATCTTCCCAGACTGCCCTGTGGCGAACACCTACCTCGCCCTACACCACACCCCGCTCTACGACCTGCTCGCCGTCTCCGGAGACAGCTGGATCTTTAGCCAAAAGGTCGTACAGCCCAAGTCCTTTGTCGAACACCAGAAGCGACTCAGGAACTGGTGCGACTCAAGTGACGCCGCCGTTGCCGTAGTCTTCGCATGCCGCGCCCTCCGCGCCTTTACGGAACACGGCAGTGCCGAGGAGAATCAGGAGGACTCGGACTCGGACTCGGACGACGACAACGACGTGAGCGCTTGGGCTATGAGCCGACCCCGCATGTGGAAAGACGACATCTCGGACTATTGGGGCATGTACGTCTGCGCACTCATCTGCTGGGCCTATGGACACCGAGCGAGCCGCGGGGATGCCCCCGAGGGTAGCGAGCTGGGTGGTTGCGACAACACGGCGATCCGGTGGATCCGCACTGTTGCGAGCATGCGGGCAAAAGACGTCGCAAGGCTGCGCTCCAAGGAGGACGCCATGCCTGTCGTGTCGCTTGTGAGGAGGTGGTTGGATGTTGATTGTCTCGGCGGGCGCAGCCGGCTGTACGTCGACGCAGTGGGCGTGCTCAAAAAGCTGGGAGAAGGCATCAACTGGAAGTGGTTTTAGATGATGGCTAGGGGCTGATGAGCAGACATCTGCATCTCCATTTCGTTTTCTTCTCTTCACGATTCTCTGCCTTCAATTTTCTTCGGCATGGCTCACAGCACACATACACATACAGCAGAAAGCACCTGGCCAGAAGGACATTATACCTATTTGCATTGTATGCTTAACGATATCATGATGGAGGAGGAGGAAGACAGGGCGGAAACGGTATGCACAGAAGAGACAGAGATTCACAGGGAAAGAAAGAAGTGCAACGGCCGAAGGAGCGGGCTCTGGGGCATCGTTGGGCCGAAGTAGCATGTATAGACCGGGGGGGACATGTTGGTGAAGGCGATTTGATACAGAATACACAAACACATTTCCGAATGCACAAGTGTCTTGGGCACACGGTGACTATGGATGGACCGTGAGATGTGCAGTGGTAAGAAGGATGTTGGTGTAGCCGTACTAGGAAAGCCCATGAACAGCCTGCCCCGACGACGGGAGGTTTCCCTGTGCTGCCTTTACCTCCACGACTCGGTGTCGTTGCCTAAAATTTGGTGACGGAGGGATGGTGATGATTTGGCATCACCAGCTCGAGGAACTCACAAACGCCCCCTTTTTTCCCCCTTACATCGTGGAAGTACAGACGAGGTCGTCCCTTATTTTCTCTCTGCGGCCATACAAAGACGGAGACATCAAAACACGGTTCGCCATCTCCCTCCCCCCCAAACTTCAGGGGAAAGAAGGGGGGGGGGGGGGGGGGGGGGGGGGGGGGGGGGGGGGGGGGGGGGGGGGGGGGGGGTTGGGGGGGTTGGTTTGCGGCGCGGAGTTCCGGGGTTTCGTCCCATAGCTAGCGAGATACGAAAAGGCGAGAGAAGAATGGGGGTGAAGGGCCTGTAATCTCCTGCTTTTAACTTTATTCCGCGGAAGTCTCGGAGAGAGAGAGGGGGGGGTTCTCCCCTTCGGTGTGTGGTAGCGGGCGGTCCTGCATCATCTTGTTCTGTTTCCCGGGGTTTTTTATTTTATATTTTAGTTTTAAAGTTCTTCTGCATCGTATATTGGAAACGCGGGACAAGGAGAGACCAAATGAACATGGAGAAAAAAGAGCGCGGCCCGACCGGGAACCGGTAACGGTACCCGTCGGGAAACGTGGGGGGGAGAGGTTTGGGCGGCGCGGGCAAAACGGCTTTTTTCTATGGGAAACCTTCTTGGATTCCCCCCCCCTAACCCTTCCCGTCGGGGAGGCCTAGCTTACGAGTTGGTTGTTTTATTACGGGCCAGGATTTTTTGATTTCCTGTCAGCCCGAGTTCCCCACCCACCCCGGGGAGAGGGGTTGAGTGCTCGCTTGAAGATACGCAGCAGTCGGTGATGAATACCGAGACGGGGGAGGGTATGTGCTCGAGGAGCGAAGGGGGGGGGGGGG
>MU843948.1:0-12298 GCA_030867255.1 Colletotrichum somersetense | reverse complement strand
CCCTATATAAAGTCTAAGGTTTTTAGCCTTAATAAAAGTAAGCCTATATACTAACTTACTAATACCTTTAGCTTAGAAGTTAATAAGCTTATATATTACTGTTAGAGAGCTACCTTAATATTACTAGAATTTTTTTTTTAAAAAACTAAAGCTTTATATACCCTTAATTACTATAGTTAGTGTCTTAAGGTCTTAAGAGCTATTACTACCTAAAGGTAAGCTAAAAGGTGTTAGTATTTTTAACTTAAAATCTAGATAAAAAATAATAATTTTAAGGTTAAAAGGTATAAGACTAGCCTATCTAAAGCTAGCTTATATATTTTTATCTTTTATTAAAGTAAAAAATACTACTTTAAAGGTAGAAAAAAAGTTATCTTTTATAATATATAAAATCTATATTTATATTATCTTTTTAATTTCCTTATTATATAAGTGTTTTAATAGAATAAAATAACCTATATTAAAAGGCTAAAGCTTATATAATAAATAAAAAGGTATATATAAAGTAGTAATCTTTTATTTCTTATAAAAATTATTAAATTTAGTTAATTTATAGCTATTATAGCTATTAAGGATTAAAAGTTAATAAGTACTTTTTATATAAGACTTTATATACTAGTTAAAGTAATTTAACTAATTTAGGCTAATCTTATTTATTATCTATTTATTTTTACTTAAGTAGATATACTAGTTAGCTAGAAATTAGCTATTTTAATACTAAAATAAATAAATAATATTTACTTTCTATAATAATATATAAAGGTATTACCTAACTATCTATATATATACCTTAAATAATAGAAACCTATTCTTAATTACTAGGCTGCTTTATATAAGGCCTTTCTTTATAATTAGAGGTTATAATAACCTTTATATATAATAGTATTCTTATTAAGAACCTAGTCTTATTAAAATTATAGATATTATAACCTTTTATTTTATACTTTATAATTATATTTTATATAAGTATAAACTAGCCTTATATAATTATAAGATTTTTAACTAAGGCCCTCTAATAGTTAATCTAATATTTAAATTATATTTTTAATTAAGGTTATTATTATATAAAGTGCTCTGCCTATTAGGGTCTAATATACGTTATATTACGTTTATTTAGGAGTTAGTTAGCTATATCTTATATATCTTCTTATTATAAAAGAAACCCTTAATTAATTAAGTTAATAACCTTTTTAAGAATTATATCTTCCTCTACTTCTATTATCTTTATTAATTTTAGACGTATCTCGTCTTATATAATACGTCTTACATATTAGTAATAGAGTGTTATATAAGGGACCTTAAAGACAGTAGCTGCTTTTTATATAGATATTTTTAGGTCTTTTTTAATAGCTTAGAGGGTAAGGATAATACAGCTTTTAATCAAAGAGGATTATATGTTTATTATAAGATAATGGCTAGGGGCACTTAACCAGGTAGGGCTCAATGGTAGGTATTGGTGTATTGTAAGACTTAAGCTTGCCGACTACTGACTGGCAAGCTCCTGTTGCTAGTAAAACTCTGCAGTGGGGCGGATTCGCCGGAGCCTCGGCGACCCATCGCCGAGCCCACAGTTGTCTGCACAATCCTATTACATTTATATGTAGAGGAATATTAGTGTAAAGGTTAAAGAGGTAAAAAGAAGGGAAAGTAGTCTGCTTACTATAATTGTCTGCTCACTATACAGGTACGTTATAGAAAGTAGTATTAATTATAGCTATTATAAGTAGGAAGAAGAGAATATAAATAATATACCTACTTATAATATTATATAAGTAAAGGATTACTATCTTAATACTATTTTATTAGATACGTTTTATAGCAATAGGGTTAGAAGTCTTAATATTAGAGATTAATATATATAGTAGTAAAGTAAAATATATATATAAACTAACTATATATATTTAGATTAGACTATTAATATAGATATTAGTAGCTTTTTTAAATATATAAAGAATTATAAAGTTTAAATATAAAATATTAGAAGTTAAATATTATAGATATATTTTACTAGATCTATATCTTACTATATATAGTATATCTTTTAGAAACTACAGTAATAATTATATATATATAATATTAGTATTTAAGTAAAAAATATATTAATATATAGAAACTACTATTAAAAAGACTATAGTTTACTATAAAAACTATAACCATAACTATATATACTTTTCAAAATTACAACTTAACTATAACTACTGTAGTTATAGTTATAGTTATAGTTTTATAGTTATAGTTTGTAGTTATAGTCGAGTTTGTAGTAATCTAGAAAGCTCTGCGTGTAACCCTCCTTTTCTGACTGTAAATCCCCTTTCTTCGCCCCTTACGTAAGCAAGGATTTCTCGGCGCAGCAGAATGCTGACTAAAACCCCTGGGTATATACAGCATAACAAACCGATACATAACAGAGTGAATTCACTTTACTAAAGTAGAACATGTCAGCCGCGGCGCCGCAGCTTATCCATTAGGCTAACCAGGCTTACGCATACACTAGCAGCGCCTTGTCATAAGACAGCGAGAATGCGCGCGCTAATTAATAAGCAGGCAGTATCGGTACAGCACCACTCTTGGCCAAGAGGGGTATAGTGTCAAACAGGGAAGTGGACGCTACTTCGGTTTGGCATACCATGTCCTTTGATTTTAGTCAAGAGGACTATGTGACCGGCACGAGGAATCCCCCGCTGCTAGGTTCTCTAAAGTGAGATTACGCCTACAGTGGGGATGGCCCTTTGTCACATGGTTGAATAGCACTATCGCTGGCGCTTTGATCCACTGACATAGGCAGGGCATGCGCCCGCTGATATGCCGTTACTATATCGTCCTACCAGGTTCAGAGGACTAGCTACTGTTATCCCAAACCCTATTTACGTAACGTAATGGTCCTTTGAGTTACAGCTCGGCCCGTGATCGAACCTTTCCAAAAGAACATGAATTGTGAACATTCGCTGTTATCGTCCATATCGATTAACATTCGATGACAACACTGCGGCTACTTAGCGCATAAAGATGAGTGGGATAGGGACGGAAATAGGCTGCGATTGCTTGACATAGCAGGCTCACCAAATCAATGGCCCTAGGGGGAAGGAGCCTAAACAGCGCCAGAGCGGAACATCTCTGCTTACCGCCTACAGAACCCACATAGCCTGGAAGCAACGAGGTTACTACTGTTGGTCTGCACTAATACTCCTCCCTCCACGCATCCTCACCATTCTGGTCTGGATCATAGAGAACCTTAACCACAGCCTAGCTCCCTTGACTAACCTGATCACACTTTGATCTTAAGATGACGGAAAGTCGTTGCGCAAAGCGAGCCAAAGAAGAAAGCGAAGATGAAGATCGGAGAAGCCGAAAACGGATTGCGCGCGGAGACAGCGGGGCTGTCGAACCGAGCCTATGTAGTGTATCGTAATGTGCTGCCAACAATCTGACAACGTCAATAGCTAGGTTAAGTCATTCCGTAAACCAGGAAGGGTCCATCTTTAACGGGGATTACACCTTAGCACCAGGAACGTCCCATCAATAAGGAAATATTATCAACAACATCTATTAGACAGCGGATTAATGCCTCGCCGCAACAACCTTAGAGGTTAAGCGAAACTAGAATGCCCGAAGCACAAGGAGTACGGACATATATACCGTTAAAGGGGGTCCAATAAATCCACCCGCAATAGCAGCGTTTCTGCTTTCTAAGCTTACTCAGTAAATAGACCCTATTTCCATCCGCGGAACAAGGATTGTCTCAATCTCACAAGCTCTAAGGATTGCTAGGACTGTAGAATCTAGCATTCAACCCAGTTCCTTCCGTTTTCAGGAATATTTTTGTCGTCTATTCAGGCCATCCAGGGCATCAGACGGGAGAGAGACTGTTTCTGAATCTGGAAAATGAACTGCTGGGTCAATAGACGCACTTGTCGCGGTTTTGGTGGAGCTGATTAACACAGAATGTCAATCCTCTTATTATATGCTAGAAAAGAAGGACTTTCTTACATCTCTGAGCGAGCCGACAACTGCAATGGTGCTTGGCGTTTGAACCTCGCCAATACATGGGCCCAGAGTGCAGAGAGCCGACAAGGCTGCCACATACATCATCCAATATCGTGGAACGACAGATAGGCTTGACGTGGTGTGGTAACCGTGCGTGCTCCGTATAAATACCGTGTTCGCTTGCCTACGTGTGAAACAGTATCAGAGGGCGTTCCAAACTCGTCTCCCTGTTTGCCCGTTGAATTCCAGACTCTCCCGATAAGCATATAGCATTCCATTTGCCGCTCTAGATAGAGGCACCTACGCGAGTCCGAACCATCCGAACTCAGCCGCTCTTGCTGCAGGCGCTCGTCTGAACACTATTCCTAGCTTGCAGCGTCTTGGTTGCATCCAACACGACGTGACCAGACCCAGAAATATCCCACCAAAGCGTTGGTGGGTGTTACCGAATGCCCGCAGCGGGGCATCGGGGAGGAGGGGCGACTTCCACCAGATCCCTCGGTCTCAAGTAATGCCGTAGTCTGTTCAATATTCCAGGGAGTTGTAAACGGCGTGTGTTTCAGGTAATCATGGTAGTTGATGCCACCTATCTACCTAATCCTCCTATCAGATGAACAACGCTCTTTCTTGTCATTTCCACTTTTGTTCTCATCTCTGTATCACAGATACATGTACCTTGTGCCTAATCACTTCTCACGTATGGATCTCCATGGCCAAAACTCTATATTGCCTGGAGTATGTATCGTGCGATGGCGATCAGATGAATCTCTGAACACATGCGAGTCAGCCTTCGCCTCATGGGTCTCAAGTCCCCCACAGCAGTCTCCTCTTTCCCCGTCTAATCGCTGAAGGTTAATCTTTTCCTGACTTCTTAACATGGTCAACGATTGCCAAGCGCGAAATACTGCTCTGAGCCACGCGGGGTAAATCAATGTAGTCTGTCACTTGCTCTGTCACGTAATCCGTCAGTGGACCATTCTTCGCTGCACTATTCAACCCAAATAGTCGGACTAGTAATAAGACGGGCTATTGATCAGGTGGCACGCTTATCAAATCTTGCTAACATCTATACAGCAGGTGGTATAGCCGACCTCCTGTACAGAGTAAGGACTAAAGCATTCAAGGGTTGCCTAAGTTAGAATTCTTTTTCCTTATGTATGAGTCAGGGCTCGGTCTCTACTAGGGGTTAATCCTACAGGGCTTACTTCGTGTTGCTGCATGCATGCCGTTATGGCATGACTCCGGCAAGCTGGAACTGTAACCGTTACAAAAACGACGTTGTCGTTAATTAGTGTAGTAATTGACCCCTTATATCCCTTATGACGGTGTGTCTGTGTTCCTGCTTGATCTTTGGGGACGCTCTCACCATCTTCGATACTAAAATCTGTCCACTGACCTGCCTCTGGGTTATATTCACGAATGCCCTGTCCACCGATCAGCTGAATGATAACAGTGTCATCCTCGATTAGAGTTGCCCCTGGCTTGCGTTTTGGGAATTTACGATTGGCTGGGTTGACCTCCCTCGTCTGACAATCCTTGAGAATATCACACATGCAGGCAGCAACGGTTAGATCTTACTATTGCTTGTCCTTGGGTGTGTGCTCTTGTGAGCAACAAGCCAAAATATGTCAAGGTTTGTGAGTTCGTTACCAGCTGGTCAATCATGTAGTGTTCTGCGTGGGGCGGCCTATCTCCATGCTCAATCCCTTGTTCGGATTCCTAGTTCCTTATCAGACCATTTCAGGATTGAATGCAGAACTCAGTTAAGGTTTGCATGGTAGTTCCCATTCCGTATACATAGAGAGGGCCCCTCGACACTTGGGACATGGGGACTCGCTCCCCTTGAAGTCTGGCACCGCTTGTATATTTGACCGGTCACACAAGGTCCTTCACCTAACGCAAGTCACTGCAAATAGCGTTTGTTCCCAGAATCGACTTTGACAGAGGCAGGTCTTGTCAACGACCTTAGAACACGCTATGGCAACGATGGAACTGCCCCCGGGAGTCCTCGAGAGCGACTCACAAGTATCGAGGGTCATCGCCACTGTTAGCGCCGTCCTCTCAGTCACCTTTCTTACGGTTGCATTACGGACATACACTAGGGTTTGCATTGTGAGACAGGTTGGAATGGACGATGTGTGTGCTATTATTACCTTGGTGAGTTTGAATAAGAATTCTGTTAATTAACCAAATAGCGTGAAACTTATGTACTGATTTCTTAGTTTATCGTTTTTGGTTGTGGTTTTGCCGTCGCATGGAGTGAGTAAACGAACCCCGATCCTCCTTAACGTGATATGGTAACTTACATCCTCAAGATGTAAGAAATGGACTCGGTCGCCACGTCTATTTTCTTGCTCCTGAAGAGATTAAGAACTACTTTAAGGTTTGTTAATGTTTAAATTTATCCCCTTAAAGCGTTTTACTGATAATCTTTTTAAGGCCTTTTACACATCAATCGTCCTCTATAATGCTAGCCTAGGTGGCATTAAAATGACTTTCCTTCTCCAATATTACCGCGTGCTGGCCGTGCAAAAAATGAAAAAGGTCATTATAGGCGCTATGGTAATCGCAGGAGCGTGGTCTACGTCGCAGATCTTCGTCACGATTTTTACTTGTTCTCCTGTTGCTGCATTCTGGGATAGATCTATTAAGGGGACTTGTATTCCCAACGACGCTAATTGGTACTCCAATGCAGCTGGCAATATCACAACCGATATTATGGTTTTGGTTCTGCCATTGCCGCTTATCAGAAGCTTGAAGCTGCGCCGTGGACAGAAGTGTGTCCTTCTCGGAATCTTCTGCCTCGGCTTTTTGTACGTCAAAAATGCCTTTCTATGCCTCGCGCTTATATCCACTAATACAGTTTTTGAAGCACATGTGCCATCTCGATTGTACGAATCAAGTTCCTTCACCTCGAAGAGGATTTTACATGGATGAATGTTGAATCATCAACTTGGTCCATTATCGAACTCTGCAGCGGCTTGACCTGTGCCTGCCTTCCGGCTTGCCGCCCCCTTGTTTCTCGCTTCATACCCGCTCTAGGCACTCGCTCCGCCAAGACTTCGACTTATCGATTAAATGACAGCAGCACTTTCAAGAAAACAGGAGGCACATTGCAACAGCGTGACCCAGAGCTCGGCGGGTCAGTAAACCGAAGCCGCCACTTGGCCCCCAATCAAAATCGCCGCACCGAATCTGCGGACAGCAAAGCCGAATTATATGATACAGGGGCTCACAACACACGCCAGGAGAACTGGAGCAGCAACGGGAGTTTACTAATCCAGGTCCCTGAGGGGCTCGAACACCGAAGCAGTAAAAAGGAAAGGATATCACTGCCAGTCTGGCGTAGGTTCCACTCCGAAGAAGGGCTAGAAACGCGCATCGAAGCAAGGGAAGGGTCCCCTGAGGACGAGCTGAGGTTACAGCCGGATAATTCCATCGAGATCACCCATGATATTGTTCAAATATCTTCGCCAAGGGTAGACAAGAAGGAATTTGCCTGACGTGGATGTCGGAGAGTAATGTTGATTATTATTTTTAAGGGTTACTTATATCTAAATCATTGATCTCACATACGTTACGCAACTCTTTGAGCTTAAATATGTGGATATCTGAGACGCTGAATACTGAAACAGCAGAATATCCTATGTTCATGAAACTGGGCAGTCAGTAGAGAAACCTGTTACTAAATATGGCCGCCGACTGGGCAGTCTAAGGGATTTCAATTTGCTTGTTTCTATGTAAGAAGTTCTCTGAATTCAGGTTAGGCCGCTAGACATGTGTTTGGTATAGGGCAGTTGGTATTCCCTATATCGCTACGTAGGAAGTGTTGTCGCGTGGCAGTGTGCTAGCTGAGGCTTTATTTTAACTTCGTGGCGTAACGGGTTGTTTACAAACTTGGGCTCCAAATTACAACGCCGTCTGCGCTGAAAGGATCGTCTCGGTATGCGTATCGAGATGCACTATGATATAAAATAGTAGCGAGCAGCTCTAGTATACAATTTCTCTTATACAATCTGGCTGTCTGTGTTTTTGTTTGCGTGCTATATCATTAAGTGAAGACCAGGGCGGTATTACAAATATGAGGTGCACTTATTCTATATATGTATAGTTTAGTTTTTAAAACATTAAGGAGTAAGGACTAACTACTTAAAACTTAGGACACGAGAGGTCACAGATTAGGTACTTAGAACTCAGTTATAAGTAGATAGACCAGGGGTATAAACTGACTCAGGGCAAAATGTTAAAAAATATAAAATATAAAATATAAGTGTATATAACGTATATATACAGTAAGTTAGATAATATAGTTATTACAGAATAAAGTAGATAAATTAGTAGGCTGGTTGACTATACCTATAGGTATATAAATATCTATATGCCTACTGGGTATATAGACTAGCACACTAGATCTCTCCCTAAAAAGAGAGGTTGACTATAAATATATTTATCTACTAATACTGTTCCTTTAATATTTCGTTTAGCTCCTTATTATTACTTACCTTACTTACTGCTTTACTGTTACGTTTTATCTTTATACTATATTACTTTACGTTACGCTAGTATAATACCTTAAGACTATTACAGCCTAGTAATATTCTATTAAATCTAGAATAGCTGCTAGGAGGGCTATATTAAGTAGTAGTATAACCACTTTAATCTATACTTTATAAAGATTTTTCTTTAGTCTATATCTTATTTAAAATACCGTTTTTTATTTTTTTTTACTTTAATCTAGATCTTATAGAAAGCTATAATTACGTCTAGCTTTATTAACTATTTAGCCTAAGCTATAGCTTTTAGTATCTTACTAATTAGGGGTAAGGAATACCTATTCTTTTTTATAATAAAGTTTAGACCTTAGTAGTCTATATAGAATCTTAAGCTACTCTCTAGCTTCTTAATAAATAAAATAAAAGTAAAATTTACTAAACTACTTATTTAAATAAATCTCTTATCTAGGTATTTTATAAAGGTCTTCTATAGTACTATAAGCTTTTCTCTAGATATCTAATATAACGGCCTCTAAGGTACTATAGAGGTCTTCTTATTAGGGTTTTTCTTAAGTAGGATCTTATAATTAATTTCTTTTTAGTAAGGGAGTAGTTTAGCAGCCTAATTAAGATTAAAGACGTTTAAAAACCTATAGTATTCTTTTAGAAGTAAAGCTTTAATATCTAGTTTTCTTTTAAGCACTAAAGTCTTTTTAAATATTAGTAAGGCTAGTAGTAAAGATATATATAGCTAGTAAGGCCTAAAAGTTTTTTTTCTACCTTACCTACCTAATTAAGGCTATTAAGACTAAACCTATCTACTATTATATAATATAAAAGTTACTCTCTCTAAGGTCTTTACCTTTAATAATATAACTTATTACTTTTATATATATAAAGTTTCTAGCTAACGTACCTATATAGTGAGCAGACAATTATAGTAAGCAGACTACTTTCCCTTCTTTTTACCTCTTTAACCTTTACACTAATATTCCTCTACATATAAACATATAATCCTCTTTAATTAAAAGCCGTATTATCCTTACCCTCTAAGCTATTAAAAAAGACCTTAAAATGTCTGTATAAAAAGCAGCTACTGTCTTTAAGGTCCCTTATATAACACTCTATTACCGACACGCAGGACGCGTTATATAAGACAAGACACACCTAAAATTAAAAAAGATAATAGAAGTAGAGGAGGAGGTAGTTCTTAAGAGGGTTATTAGCCTAATTAATTAAGGGTTTCCTTTATAATAAGAAGACGTATAAGATATAGCTGACTGACTCCTAAACAAACGTAACGTAACGCGTGTTAGACCCTAATAGGCAGAGAACTTTATATAATAATAACCCTAATTAAAAATATAATTTTAATATTAAATTAACTATTAGAAAGCCTTAGCTAAAGATCTTATAATTATATAAGGCTGGTTTATATTTATATAAAATATAATTATAAAGTATAAGATATAAGATTATAATATCTATAATTTTAATAAGACTAGATTCCTAATAGGAATACTATTATATATAAAGGTTATTATAACTTCTAATTATAAGGAAAGGCCTTATATAAAGCAGCCTAGTAATTAAGAATAGGTTTTTATTATTTAGGGTGTATATATAGATAGTTAGGTAATACCTTTATATATTATTATAAAGGGTAAATATTACTTTTTCTCTTAGTACTAAAACGGCTAATTTCTAGCTAACTAGTATATTTACCTAAGTGAAAATAGATAGATAATAAATAAGATTAGTCTAAATTAGTTAAATTATTTTAATTAATATATAAAGTCTTATATAAAAGGTACTTATTAACTTTTAATCCTTAATAGCTATAATAGCTATAAATTAACTAAATTTAATAATTTCTATAAAGAATAAAAAATTATTACTTTATATATACTTTTATATTTATTATATAAGCTTTAGCCTCTTAATATAAGTTATTTTAGTCTATTAAAGCACTTATATAGTAAGGAAATTAAGAAGATAATATAAATATAGATTTTATATATTATAAAAGATAACTTTTTTCTTATTTTTAAAGTAGTATTTTTTACCTTAATAAGGAAAAAAAATATATAAGCTGGCTTTAGACAGGCTAGTCTTATACCTTTTAACCTTAAAATTGTTATTTTTTACCTAGATTTTAAACTAAAGATACTAACACCCCTTAGCTTACCTTTAGGCAGTAATAGCTCTTAAGACCTAAAGATACTAACTATAGTAATTAAGGGCGTATAAAACTCTAGTTCTCTTAAAAAAAGGATCTAGTAACATTAAGGTAGCTCTCTAACAGCAATATATAAGCTTATTAACTTCTAAGCTAAAGGTATTAGTAAGTTAGTATATAGGCTTGCTTTTATTAAGGCTGAAAATCTTAGACTTTATATAGGGCAAGATATACTAAATAAGCGCTAGAGGGCTAAAAAGACCTAACTATGTCTTAAAGGGTCACTTAATACAGCTAAAGTAGAGGCGCTGTAAGGAGAAAAAGAAGGTATTAAAGCTAGAGGTAAGAAAATATCTTAAAAGGAGGCTTATATAGAGGGTAGAAAACCAGGTGTATAACGATATAGTAATTATAGAAAGACTAGTTATAATATATAAACCTATAAGGTAGTTTAGGATAGTAATAAAGAATAAGGTAATATATAGTTTTAATTAATTTTATATAATATAGTTAAATTAACTTATTAAAATAATAGAAAGGTAAAAAGATATAGTCTGCTTACTATAATTATCTGCTTACTATATAGATATATTAGTTAAATTATAATATTATTTTTTACTATTTAAATCTTATTTAAAGTAATATCTTTAGTCTAATTAGAGATAATATAAAAAAAGATAGTCTCTTTTATATCTATTAATATTAATCTCTATAACGTACCTATATAGTAAGTAAATAATTATAGTAAGCAGACTACTTTCCCTTCTTTTTACCTCTTTAACTTTTATACTAATATTCCTCTATATATAAATATATAATCCTTTTTAATTAAAAGCCGTATTATCTTTACCCTTTAAGCTATTAAAAAAGACCTTAAAATGTCTATATAAAAAGCAGCTACTGTCTTTAAGGTCCCTTATATAACACTTTATTACCGACGTACAGGACGTATTATATAAAATAAGATACACTTAAAATTAAAAAAGATAATAAAAGTAAAAAAAGAGGTAGTTCTTAAGAGGGTTATTAACCTAATTAATTAAGGGTTTTCTCTATAATAAAAAGATATATAAGATATAGCTAACTAACTTCTAAATAAATATAACGTAACGTATATTAGACCCTAATAGATAGAGAACTTTATATAATAATAACCCTAATTAAAAATATAATTTTAATATTAAATTAACTATTAGAAAGCCTTAGCTAAAGATCTTATAATTATATAAGGCTAGTTTATACTTATATAAAATATAATTATAAAGTATAAGATATAGGATTATAATATCTATAATTTTAATAAGACTAGGTTCCTAATAGGAATACTATTATATATAAAGGTTATTATAACTTCTAATTATAAGGGAAGGCCTTATATAAAGTAGCCTAGTAATTAAAAATAGGTTTTTATTATTTAGGGTATATATATAGATAGTTAGGTAATACCTTTATACGTTATTATAAAAGGTAAATATTACTTTTTCTTCTAGTATTAAGACAGCTAATTTCTAGCTAACTAGTATATCTACTTAAGTAAAAATAAATAAATAATAAATAAGATTAGCCTAGATTAGTTAAATTATTTTAACTAATATATAAAGTCTTATATAAAAGGTACTTATTAACTTTTAATCCTTAATAG